>PVIW01012096.1:0-33902 GCA_004026585.1 Noctilio leporinus | reverse complement strand
ACAAAATTGTACCTTGTTTAGTAAAATCTATCTATAACAAGATCACTTTAAAGCATTCATAAGTTAAAGTTGGTTCTTATCCATTCAACTTCCCTATGTCTTTTGATTGGTGCATTTAATCCATTTATTTACCTTTGTACTTGTGTTTCTGTCTGTCCCTCTGTTTCTTCATCTTCTTAAAGCAGACCCTTTAGCATCTCTTGCAATGCTGATTTGGTGGCAATGTATTCTTTTAGACTTCTTTTGTCTGGGAAGCTCCTTATTTCACCTTCTATTCTGAATGACAGAATAGACTTGCTGGGTGGAGAATTCTTGGTTGCAGGCTTTTGTTTTTCATTGCTTGAAATATTTTTTGCCATTCCCTTCCGGCTTGTTGTGTTTCTGTTGAGAAATCAGCTGATAACCTTATGGGAGCCCCCTTGTATGTTACTAGCTGTTTCTCTCTTGCTGCTTTTAGGATTCTCTCCTTGTCTTTGAACTTTGCCATTTTCATAATGATGTATTATCTTGGAGTTGGTATGTTTGGGTTCAACTTCCTTGGGATCCTCTGTGCTTCCTGAGTTTGCATGACATTTTTTCTCCTCAAGTTAGGGAAGTTTTCTGTCCTTACTTTTTCAAAGAAATTTTCTAGTCCTTGCTCCCCCTCTTCTCCTTCTAGTATCCCTATATGATACGGATGTTATTACATTTCATGCTGTCCTGCAGCTCTCTTAAAACCTCTTCATTCTTTTTCAGTCTATTTTCATTTTGTTGCACTGCCTGGGAATTTTTTTTTCTACATTAACCTCCAGCTTGCTGATCCAATCCTCTGCTTTCTCTAGCCTGCTTTTGATTCCTTCTACTGTGTTCTTCAATTCAGAAATGGTTTTCTTCATTTCCTTCTGGCTCTTATTGATGATGTGTATGTCCTTTTTAATGCTTGTGTAGTTCTTGGTAAGTTCCTTGTAGCTTCCCTGGAGTTCTTTGTAGTTCTCCTAGAGTTCTTTATAGGTTTCTTTGAACTCACTGAGCTCATTGAGTTTCTCTATCATCATTATTTTGAATTCCATGTCTGATAGGGTGCTTGCCTCTATTTCATTTTGCACTTTTCCTAGGGAATCCTCCTTTTCCATTTACTAAGGGTTTATTTCTTTTTCTTCCCACTTTAGGTGACTCTTGTTTGTTTCTGCTTCTTAGATTGGTCTACTTTGACCTATTGTCTTAGTGGTGTGACCTTCTGTGGTGTAGAAGTGCACTGTTTTTACTTCCTGATTCTGTGCTTGGTGATGTCAGCTCGTGTTCCAGTCTGGGCCTAGTCAGCCACTGAGAGACTACCAGAGAGCCATTGTCTTTGTCTCCTTTAGTCGTTAATCCAATCAATCTGTGATCAGTGGTCAGTTTTAGGCACCTCTGGGCGGGAAAGATGAATTCAGCTGTTAATCCAATCAACCTGTGATCTGAGATCAGGTCTAGGCACTACTGGGTGGGGTTCATTAACTCCTATGGGTGGGGCTGTGGCCTCCCCTCAGGCTCCCGCCCTTTGGAGAAGAGTGGGCTGCCGGCTGTATGGGGGATGGGTCAGCCCTGGACTCATGGGCTGCTCCCTCAGCTCTCCCTCTAAAGCCACTCACCTAAACTTTCTCTAAGCTTTTCTAGTCCACTCTGCCCTTTCTCTGCTTGAGCCCAGGGTAGGTGGGTGCCACTATATTGTCATGTGTGGTCCCTTTAAGAACTCGGTCTCTCTGTCAAGTTGGCTAAACCTAACTGCCTTTTGCTTTTCACAGCTGGGTGCTGTTTTACTCTCAGCTGTGTTGCTGTAGGCTGGGAAGCCCAGTTGGGGGTTTAGATCCCACCCTTCTCAGGTGGAGCTGTGGGCTACTGAGATGTTTCTCTGTCCCTTCAGCTGCCACCTGTGGGAGCCCCCCAGCCTCTTGTGTCTCCGCACTTCCTACTGGTCACATTGTGATGAATCGGCTCCTCTGCTCTGTCCATGGTAATAAGACTCCTCTCCACTTGGTGTTCTGTTGGTTATTCTGGATGATTTCTCCCCAATTAATTTGTAATTCCAGTTTGGTGGTGGGAGGAGATTGGTGTAGCTCCACTTACTCCTCCACTATCTTGATTCTTTCTCTAGAGGTTTGTTTTTTTTTAAATTTCATTTATTATTTCCCAGAAAGAAAGGAAGGGCGAGAGGGAGAGGGAGAGAGAGGGAGAGGGAGGGAGAGGGAGGGAGGGAGAGAGGGAGAGAGAGACATCATATATGGTTGCCTTTCACCTGCCTCTAGCCATAGACCTGGCTGGAGACCTGGCTTGTAGCCTGGTTATGTGCCCAGCTGGGGAATTGAACCAGCAACCTTTGGATTCACAGGCTGGTGCCTTATCCACTGTGCTACCAGCCAGAGCTTTAGAGGTTTTATAGTAAGTTTCTTATCTAAGTATTTTGGGATAAGTTTCACTCTGAAAAAACTTTTGAGAGTAAGTGGTGAAAGATACTCATTTGGTGAATTATTATTAATTATTCTTGGTGAAATTTCTCTTAATATTTATAATTGTAAATTATACACTGTATTAAGAAAATATATTCACCCATTTTTCTTGTTCATGTAGATAATCTTCAAATTTATTCATTGTATCTGAGATCATACCTTTTTAAAAACCTTAATAATTTAATATGGAAATAATGTATTGTACAATCAAAATTGCAGTTTGAAAGAGATCCAGGAGAAAGCAGTGAGAAGTATATGTACAACAGGAGGTTTTATTATATCAACATATTTTTAATTATTAAAGATAATTCTTAAGCACTGATGCTGCTTAAAACTTTTTATATCCAAGTTTATTGAAGCTATATTTATGACAAAAATGTTCTTAGTAATTTTTAATTTAAAAATAACCCTTCTCTAATATTTACAATCTAAAAGATATAATTGTTTAATGTCAAGCAAAAAGTAATACCCTAAACTTTAAAAGAAAAAAAAATTAATGAAACATGAGAAAGCAAACATACGTTTAATAATTTTATGGGTTAGCTACTGAAGAGATCACATTGATTTAAAAGATGTTTCAGGCAAATGAGATTTATTAATGCTGGACTTAGGAAGTTCAGGTATACTAAAAATGAGTCTAAAATCATTTATTACTAGTTATTACTTTAAAGAATAGAGTTTGTTAAAATAGAACTATTAATAGTTTTATATGTCTTATATTTTGTATATAATATATAATTATAACTATACATATGTATTTTTAATCTGACATGCTTCCTTACACCTAAATAATCTATCTGTATGTAATGGAAATATCTATATCTGTCTATGTCTGCATGTCTATATGCATGCATGTATGTATCTATGTACCTGTCATCTGTCAATATATGTATAATCTAGGTATATAATCCTTTTTAATGATTGATTAATATTCTACAGTATAGCTATATTAACATTATTTTACTAGTTGTTTCCTTATTTAAAAAATTACCATTCAAGGGCCTAACTAGTCAATAATATTCAAGCACTTAACTTTTAGAACTTAGAAATTATAAATTCCTTTGTTGTTGACAGGTATTCACTTATCAAATAAATACTTAATAAGGTGAGGTAATTGTTTACCAAGTAGTTAATATCAAGTGCCTGCTCTGTCCTTATATAGCAGACCAGAGTCACCTAGAGGAGCATAATACACCCTTGGAGAAGACCATGCAAGGGCAGATTTCACACTTATGTGAAAAATGCTAATGAGAGAGATGTGGGGTTACATGGAATTATCATAAGAATTTTGAAGTATTCAGGTAGGTCAGAGAAAGTTTGTGGGGATAATCAGAATTTGGCTGAGATTCCTGGGATGAATTGAAATTGGCAGTGATAGAGGAGAAACAAACTCAATTTAGGTAGAAAGATATGATGGGTGAACTAGAAGCCATGGAAGAACAGTTTCAAAGGTGATGTCCTCGGTGAGCTGACCACACAAGACCTCCTATACCATTTTAAGTACTTGCATGTTATCCTAAGATTAATGAGACACCAATGCACTGTTTTAAGTTATATATACATCAGGTTTGTATTTCAAGCCCATTAATATAAAGAATGGATTGTGGAAATGTGCTTCCCAGTGGAGCTATAGAGTCCTCTTTAGAAACTTTTTATTTTTAAGTAATCCAGCAAGAAATGTTTGTAGGTTGTAATGATGTAGAGAAATAATGATGAAAGGAATAAATATATTAGAGAAGAACTATAGAATGAAATTAACAGGATTCAGTTTAGTAGAAGATAAATTTGGATCTAGGATAAGCTACAAATTCAAGGCTACAAGTAATTAAGAAACTTGTTATAGTAACAAAAGCAGAACTTCAATAGACATCTTTTCACTAAATTATTATTTTTTTATTCTTATGAAACTGATAATTCATGAAAACATGCAGTGTTTAAGAGTTTAGGCACTGGATTAAGGATATCTTCATTTGAATCCCAGATTCACCAATTCACTCATTTTGTGATGATAAGTAATGTAACTTCTCTAAAAAACTCCATTAAAAAAAAAAAATCTTACCAGTCAAATGGAGCTTCGAACCTCATGTGGTTATTGTGATAACTAAATTATTGAAAAAAGAGTGCTTAATATGACATTTAGTACATTCCATGAAGCTAAATAAATATTTCTTATTATTGAAATTGCTCCATTATTACCATTAATTAGAAAAGCATTGGGATTAGTTGAGTTAAAATTTTAACTAAAGGTGACAACTGCAGTTTCTGTTGATTCAAATGTTGTTACCAGGTTGGAAATCCTCTCTCCTTAAACATGAACATTCATTGTAAAGGGAAATTGTGAGTGCTAATGTTCATCGTTAACATTCCCCAGGGCATAAGACAACTGAGCATTTCAACTGTGTGTTTGATCACCTTTGGCTTTCTCAAGGGACAGAAAAATCATGAAGAAACACAGTGTCAATTGTCTTGAATTAACACTGTATCATGAGTTGCACAATTATTATAGACAAATTTATTTCTAGGATGAATGAAAATATGGATCTCCATATTGATAAAATTTACTAGACATAAAATATGCTAACATTCACTTCAGATATCCTATTATTTCATTACTCTAGAAAATAAGCATTTTTTGCTGCTTTAATGCCTCCATTTAGTCATTCTAGTAGTTACAAATTTTACAATATCAGCACATGCGTTGTCATTGGTGCTATAGGGTACAAATCATTATTTGGCAAAGCAAGGTGGAAGGTATACCAAATACTAAATGTGCTATGTCTTAATTCATCTTTTTACTTAAGAATAAAAGGATATCAGGGGAAATGTGTTTGCCAATAAACCTTGATATATTTCTCCCTAGAGCAATGATTATAAGATTAAATTTCAAAGAAACACAACAGTATTTACACTAAGCAATTCAAAATGGGTCAGTTCCTACTAATTGGTCCAAGTCTGGAATTTTATAAGAAGGGAAAAATCAGCTTTTGTTGAAGTTCATTGTATGCCTTACATTAAAAATTTGTCAAAGTGTCTCCTGCCAGCTGCCAAACAGTGAAGTGACAGTGCATTCAGCTCCAGGCCAGCTGCTTTTCAGGCAGGCCTGTCAGGAGAGGTAGGCAGCTCAGGGGGATTCATTCTTGCCACAGGGTCTCAAGTGACTTGTGAGGAGATGTGAACTTTCTAAAGCACAAATAGTGTTAACTTACAGCAAGAAATGGAAAGTGTTCTTTGTATTTATTGAGAGGCAAAAGGTGAGTAGTAAGCAGCAGAGATCTCTTTGGGATGTAAGACTAACAAAAGGGGGATTTTGTCAGTAGTTTAAGGACACATCTCAATCAAGGATCACTGGGAGTAATGGATTCCATATCAATCATATTCAAATGAGCACCGGATCAAGATTTGAAAATAAAATACACTAATAAAAATAAATAAATTAAGAGGAATAGAAAAACACAAAAAAGGCTCAAAGCTCTGGGCCATTTTTGCTAATGAATTCACATGCAACTTGCGTTGCAGAAGATTGAGCCCACATTCAAACTGTCAGTGAATCCTAAAACCAAAACTGAAGCCTGGGCATTTCTCATTAGGGTCAGCTAGCAGAACTGTACAATGAAAGGACTTGCTGTTAGAGCAGCAATCTTTGTTGCTCACAGAGTTCCCATGTAGGGAAAAAACAGATACCACTTTACCATGGCAAATGCTATTATATCAAGTATTCATCCACAGAATTCATAAATCTTTGTGTTTTTAACACTAGTATATTGAAGTACTCAAGAAAATATGA
Organism: Noctilio leporinus; assembly: GCA_004026585.1. Lineage (NCBI taxonomy): Eukaryota > Metazoa > Chordata > Mammalia > Chiroptera > Noctilionidae > Noctilio > Noctilio leporinus. The sequence goes on along the minus strand of PVIW01012096.1, from coordinate 27,653 downwards.
GGAGATGTAAACGAATATAGACTTCCAGGAATAATTGTTTCTTTTCTTTGTCTCAGAACTGCCTGTCTAGTGTACCTTAAAACCCTTTGGGTTCTCCGGGCAAAGCCTTCTAAAGGAAGCATGAAAACATCCTGTAAATATGAATTTATCATCAGCATAGGTCAACAGGATGGAAAAGTTCACACCCACTTGCCCCTGTGTCAAGGTAAGAAATGACCATGGTTTTTTCTCTGCATGTCTATGACCATTTTACTCAGTTCTCTTTCCTGCCATTGTCACATGAAGTATTTTATATTTAATTGCATTTTCAGTATCAATGGAGACTAAGACTCAGGCTGCTTGTGAATATCAGAAACCATTTCTACACACTTAATAGATCATTATTGAAATGTCCTTTGTAGAAAATTTATTTCAAGCTGATCCTTCCCCTTGCCCTTTACAGTAACAGCTCTATTAGAACATTCTTATATAAATATATATAAAATAAAATAAAAACTATAAAGTCTTTTAAATATACCAAGGCCATTAAAATTTTTCTTTTTTAACCCTGGAGAAAAATCTTTCTCAGCAATAGGGATTCAGTCCCAAAAGCATACCCTGAGTGTGAATCACTGCCTGAGTGTCCATAACAATAGAAATAGTTTGAGTTCTAAACTTAATTCTGCTTTGGATTTGCTGCATTACACTGGGAAATGCCTTTGTGTCTTTCTTTTCTGGTTCCTTCATCACTAAAATGGTGTTAAAAGTCATCACCTGTCTGCCTTCCAGGGGATATTGTGAAGATAAACTCATATTCTCAGTCAAGCACACAGCTAATAGAATTCTCAATAGTAACTGTGTTAAGAACCATAACTGCTGCAAAGAGACATTATCCTGCTGTGGGTGTTATAATATATTGTCTTGGGAACTCAATTCAAGGCCTGTGATTATAGAAATCTATGAGGAGGTAGCACTCTTATTCGCACACTCTCTGCTGTTTCTTTAGCTTCTTCATGGAAATTAGAAATATTTGTATTTGGGAAGGTAGAGAGTATATTGTCTCATAACTTTAAATTTAATTTAAATTATGGTATATTCTGTTTGCATGCATGCATAATACAGTTTTAAGACTTGAACAGACTGGTCACTTTGTTTTTCTTATTGTCTTTGAAAGTATTGACAGAAAATGGAATAGGATACACATAAGACTGACCCACCCATTTGTAAATACTGCAAGAGGGCTAAAATGTCTCCCTAATGCCTCCTGGTGTGAAATTGTCAAGATTCATTCAGTCTTCTGGGATGCAGGCATTGTTATCTGTGAGAGAGTAACACATTGGTAGGGTATATTTGACCTAATTAAACTTAATTATCAACTAGAAGAAGTGTGGCTAGAGGAGGGTGAGATACGAAATGCTGGTCCATCTACCTGCATTTACATTAGCCAGGCTGAGCTACTTCACTAACAAGCAACTCCCAATGTCCGGCAGCTTCACGGAATAAGAGCTTATTTCCCATTAATGTAAATCTTCAGACACTTGCTTTCAGGACAACTTCCGTGTGATGTTTCAGAGCCCCAGATCCCTTCTACTATGTAGCATTGCTTTCTCCTGTGATCTCTGAGCCCTCTTTACTCAGCCCTCAAATAGGGAAAGAGAGAGAAAAGATTTGGTGAGGAACGTTTTAGTGGACAGATATTGAAGGGATAGCATATTCTACTGGCAAGAATGTGCATATATCACCACTACTAACTGCATTGGGGCCAAGGAAATGCAGCTTGCTGTGCATCCAAAAGGCAAAGGGAATCTCACCTCTTTTACAGGACCCTGGGACATAGCGAGAATGGCAAATTGCATGTGTTTGCGTGGCAGGAAAACCACATAATCATTCTGGCAATTCTAGCCAGAATAAATTAGTTATCCAAGATGGATAACTTATTATGTCCCATAATTGCTGTATGCCCTTGATCAAGTTTTTCTTCTTCCCCTCCTCTTTGTCTTCTTTCTCTCTCTCTTCTACTTTTTTTCTTTCTCTTTTTTTAAATACCACAGCTTTTTTACTTCTTGGGACCTTTCTCAGAGGGCAGTATTGAGAATCATATTAGGTAATGCATATAAAGGCTACTACTTTGTCTTAGACCAGATATCATCTCAAGAACTCATTACTTCCCCCTATTTTCATATGCTTTGGAAATATTTGAGATGGTGGTAACAGAAGAGCTTTGATATTTCATCATCTGACTAAAAGAGTTGGCAGTTTTTGAGACTTCAAATAATGAGGATATTTACTGTATGTATTGACCCTACATCCATGTTTCTGAAAAAGAGGATATGGAGAAAATTTGTGGCTTCAAAATTCAACTGTAGTCACAGCATTCCTCAAATATAGTTTCCTTTCCAAATGTTTTGAAGAAAATGTATCAGTATAAGGAAATGAGACTTTTTTAAAAAATGCATGAAATCCTAGGATCTTTTGGGATTTGAGCCTTATATGTTTCTTCAACCAGTCTATCTACACTAATTAAATCCATTTAATTGAGCTACAAATCTATGAGGATGAGTTCTTAAGGGATTTTGCAAATGACCTGCTTATAGATAAATCAAAATGATTACAAAGTAGTCCTCTTCACTGTGCTTGGCTGCAGGAGACGATGAAATGAAAAATATCGTGAGAGGAAATGTGCACATTCTAAAATATGGAAAAGAGTTGGTTCAGGTTCAGGATTAGTTGTGCGCAGATGTTACTGTTGGCTCCTGTTTAAAAAGAGTTTTCTCGCTTCAAATCTGAATGATGATCTTATGTCCCATGCAAATGGGATACGGATTGAGATATTTTTCTTATCAATTGTCCTTTTGCTCTAGTACTGCTATAATGTTCAAAGTGTTCTGAACTAATAGTAATTAAATATGTGAGTCTTCTTAAAAGGGAGATAAGTCTTAGGACCCTGACATTAATGTATTTTCTCAGAAGACTTGTAGATTCAGTATGCTGAGACCCACCCACAGTTAAAATTCATGGAATGAAGCTTTCTGAATTTTAAAATGCTTATCATCCTACCAAAAAAAAAAAAGGTGTTTACAAACCAGGTATTAGAGGCCAGCTGAGATCAAAGTTTGTCTTCTTTTTAAACACTATGAATAACATAAATTATTTTTTTTAATCACTTCAAGAAAAGAGTTAATGGTCTAATCTGATCTTTATCAGCTACAACCTTTTTTACTTTAGGCCGTTACTTACAGATGCAAGAAATGGAAATCATGTATTTAAAATTAGAATTTTTAAGCTGAAACATGAAATTAATATAATCAATCCCATTGTTAGGTTAATTTTTATTTACATACCTGAACAAATGAGTATTTCTTCAGCATCAATGTTCTCAGTTGTAAACTTTCTTATATTCTAATATACAACATAAGGGTAAAAGAGATTGGATTTTTCTGCAAAATACCAATGATATATTTGAATATTTCATTTCTTTTTTAAGTTCTTAATTTATTACTCCTCTCATGAAAAATCTGCACAATCACCACAGATAAAATTACTGCAGAATCTAACTCCTGTTGTTCAGTTTCCAAGCTCACTTTGTGCCTTTGCAGTCCCCTGACCTTCCTTTTTCTGTTCTTGCATTCCTTTAGCTGCTTTTTTTTTTTTTCTTCTTCTTTTTATACAGGTCATTTCTTGCAAGTCTATGTTTAGGTTCATTTTTATTTTCATAATCAAAGTAATCATGCCAAAGCCAGTTAGTTGTCTTGCCACCACAAAAAACTGGTTCTAAATCTAAATGCAAAGATGTCATCCAGTGTTGTCTTCTACAATTTTGCCTAGTTTTTCATGAATTTCTGTCTGGTACCCTTGATCTCCCAGGGTAAAGGACATTCTTGCCTCTCCAGGGTTAAGGACATTGATGACCATTTGTTTCTACTGAGGTAGTCTATTGATCCTGAATGTCTTGGTTTAGATAGTTACTGTTCATGATATGAACATGATAGTTACCATTCATGATGGTGGTCCAATCCTCAAGCATCCAGAGGAGAAAAGCTGAGTATTTCATTTATTAATAATTAACCATTTGAGTTGAAGAATTTAATTCTGGTATTGACATTATTAACATAAGTAATGGATTTATAAAAACATAAGCCACCTTTTTCCCAACAGAAAAATAAAGAGAATTTTAAAACCAGCTTTTCAGATGATTGTTTTACAGCTTATTTTTAAAATTGTACCTTAGCCCTAGCTGGTGGCACAGTGGATAAGACACCAGCCTGCAAACCCAAAAATCTCTTGTTCAATTCCCCAGCCAGGGCATACAACCAGGTTGCAAGCCAAGTCTCCATCCAGATCTGTGGCTGGAGGCAGGTGAAAGGCAACCATACATTGATGTCTCTCTCTCTCTCTCTCTGCATCTCTCCCTTCCCTTCTCTCTAAAAATAATAAAATAAATAAAATTTAAAAATTAATAAAATTGTATCTTAAGCCAGATTGGGAAACCGATACCTGGCTCAAAGGCAGTGTTCATGAGATTGAAAATGTTACAATGAAAAATATGCCCCAAACATGGCTAAATTAAATTTCATAAAATTCATGCACTAGCCTCTTGGCCTTTATTTCCAAATTAATTTTATCTTATGTACCATAAATTGAAAAGCAACAGGGAAAGTTATACTGAGCAACTGTCCTGCTATTATAAAAACTCTGAGAATAAAACTAACTATAGTTTCTGATTCCATTTCAGCACTGATGATGAGGAAGCTACAGGACAAAGAGTTCCTTTATGTCCTTATACCATATACTCACTAGGACAGATGCATTTATGGTGTAAAACATCTTCTTTACATGTGTATTAGCAAGCAGAATAAGGCATATAGTTTCTAAAGATTGACTCTGAGATACACTAAGAAAAAGCCCATTAAAAAAAAGACAAAAAACAACTAATCCTCACTAATTCACGTAACTCAAAATTATCCCTATAATTTGTGGTTTTGGTTCGTATCATTTTAGGTCATACAAGATATTTAGTTTAAAAATATTATAGCTTGTAATGGTTGGTCGAATTACATATAATGAAACAGTTTCACACCATCTCTTATGATCCTCCTATCCTAGTTCTATGGCGGGGGTGGGGGGAAGGGCAGGGAGAGTTTGTGGAGATGAAAGGACCCTGTCTAAAGCATATGACTGAACCTATGGATTTTAATCCTGGCCAATCTCTCTTTATATGATCATAATAATATTTTGACTTACAATTTTATTGTATAGAAGAATTGGTCTTATTCGGAAAAACTAAGAAAGTTCATTTTGATGGAGGGCCAAAAGAAATAATGTGAAGCATTGACCCATTACTAGAAGAATAGGCCAATTTAGATGGAATGCTCAGGAAAATAGGAACGTATGTCAAAAAAAAAAAAGAGTAGAAGAGAAAGGATAGCTGTCAGAAAATCCTAACAAAAGCCATTCCACTGAAAACAGCTAAATATGTTGGTAAAAAATTTAAACACATGCCCACAAACACACATTGCATTATTCAGCTTTTGAAAAACTAACGCATTTTGAAAAACTGAAAACAAATGTAAAAATGAGAATTCGAAAGAAAAACAACATGTTAAATCTGGATTTCACTCTTAAATATCTGATAAAACCTGGTGAACATGAATTTTGATTTCAAAACTAAAGATAGAGAAAGGAATGACCCAGGTGTAGAGTCTGATAGGACCCAGAAGTCTACACCTTAGTAATGGTACTCTGGAGACAAACTGGGCCCACAAACTAAAACAGGAAGGAGCCTTGGCCCAGGATGGAGGAAAAGTAACCTTTATTCTTAAAATTCATAAGGAAAACCAGCCCATTTATGAAATAAAGGGCTATGTTCACACCATCTATCTATATGTAAAATAAAACACCTCAGGAGAGAAATTAATTTATTGCGGTCCCAGGTTTATAATACATCTAGGAAAGAAAATGCAAATCCTTTTTACAGAAATGGCACTTCACCCACCCTGCAGATTATTCTCATATACAAACTTGTAATAAAGTTGATACTACAGCTAAAAAGAAAATCATCACAACACACACAAGAAAGCAAGCTGCAGGGGTTATTAAAAATGATTAAATAGCAAGAGGATAAAAGAACAATGGGACACATTTTATATTTTATATTTTAAGTATACTTTATTGATTATGCTGTTATTGCTGTCTTCATTTTTTCTTTTCCTTTTGCTCCCCTCCACCAAGTACCTCTCTTCCTTCCAGCAGTCCTACCCCCTTTAGTTCATGTTCATGGGCTGTGCCTGTATGTTCTTTGCTTTCTCCCTTTCCTATACTACTCTTAACATCCCCTATCAATTTTGTACCTACCAATTATGCTTGTTAATCCCTGCACCATTTCTCCCTCTTCCCCCTCCCAGCTGATAACCCTCTCAATTATCCCTATACATATGATTCTGTTCCTATTCTGGGTGTTTGCTTAGTTTATTTTTGTTTAAGTTTTTAGATTCTGTTACTGAGAATTCTGAGTGTATTATTATTTCCAGAGAGAGAGGAAGGGAGAGAGGCAGAGAGGGAGAGAGACATCAATGTATGATTGCCTTTCACCTGCCTCCAGCTATGGACCTGGCTGGAGACCTGGCTTGCAAACTGGTTAGTGCTCTGGCTGGGGAATCAAACCAGCTACCTTTGGGTTTGCAGGCCAGTGCCTTATCCACTGTGCCACCAGCCAGGGCTGTTGTCATGTTAATGTTCATAGTTTTGATCTTCTTTTTCTGAAATAAGTCCCTTTAACATTTCATATAATAATGATTTGGTGATGATGAACTCTTAGCTTTTCCTTGTCTGAAGCACTTTATCTGCTCTTCCACGATAGCTTTACTGGATCTGGATAAAGTAATCTTGGTTGTAGGTCCTTGCTTTCCGTCACTTTGAATACTTCTTGCCAGTCCCTCCTTGCCTGCAAAGTTTATTTTGAGAAGTCAGCTGATAGTTAATACAGGTACCCTTTTGTAGGTAACTCTTCTCTTGCTACTTTTAAGATTAACCCTTGGCATTTTAATTATGGTGTGTCTTGCTGTGTCTTTGTGTCTAGCTTATTTTGGACTCTGTGCTTCCTGGAGGGAAAACATTAGCAAAATGAAAAGGGAACCAACTATGTGGGATAACACATTTGCCAGTGACACCTTGGACAAGGATTTGATCTCCAAAATATATAAAGAACTCATATGACTCAATGCAAAAAGACAAACAATCCAATTTAAAAATGGCCTAAGGACCTGAACAGACACCTCTTCAAGGAGGACCCATAGACATATGAAAAGATGCTCAAATCACTAGCCGTCAGAAACATGCAGATTAAAACCATGACAGTGAGATACCAACTCACACCTGTCAGAATAGCCATCATTAACAAATCAACAAACAAGTGCTGGCGAAGATGTGGAGAAAAGGGAATCCTAGTGCACTGTTGTTGGAAATGCAGACTGATGCAGCCACTGTGAAAAACAGTATGGAATTTCCCCAGAAAAACTAAAAATGCAATTACCTTTTAATTTAGTGATCCCACTGCTAGGATTATACTTCCAGAATCCTGAAACACCAATTCAATAGAACCTATGCATCTCAATGAACTTAGCAGTGTCATTTGCAATAGCCAACTTCTGGAAACAGATTAAGTGCCCATCAGTAAATGAGTGGATCAAAAAACTGTGGTACATTTACATAGTGGAATACTATGCAGCAGAAAGAAAGAAGAAACTCCTACCTTTCACAACAGCATGGATAGAAACAGAGAGTATTATGCTAAGTTAAATAAGCCAGGTGGCAAGAGACAAATATCATATAATCTCACCTATAAGAGGAAACTAATAAAGAAAACAAACAAATGAGTAATATAGATCCAGAGACATGGAAATAAAGAACAGACTGACAGTGACCACAGGGTAGAGGAAAGGGGAATAAAAGGAAAAAAAATGAGAAGGGTCCAGTGAAGAACAGGTATTAAGGACCCATGGACATGGACAACAGGGTGGAGATTGACTGTAGGACAGGACAATGCGCAGGGCAGGGAAGAGCAGCAGGGAAACATTGGGACAATTGTAATAGAACAATAAAAAAATTTTAAGATAATTAGACAATACAGACTATGAGGTATTTTTAAAATATACCTTAGATATTTAGATTTAATATTTTATTTTTTAAATAGAGTGTATAAAAGGGTCTAGATATGTTGATAAATTTTTATGTATTTAAAGTTGCATTCATAACAGGAAGGGACTAAAGTACTTTTCTATTTTAATTTACAAAATAGAAACTATTTCAAGCGTACTTAATGGGTAAAGTATATATATCAGAGTGGAAAGGATTCTAATTACATGCTTGACTTGAGAAACTTAATTTAGTTGCTGAAGAAAAGTGAATTTGATCAAAACATTTTTGTTGGCGTCATTTGAAAAGTCCAAATAGTTGGTATTTTTCACTGAATCTGATTAATTGGTGACAACTGATTTTTGATTCTTGTAGCTAATGGGAAGATATTTGAGTTAGTTTTAATCATGAGTAAAATTTTAAAATTCTGGGTTTATATCTAGCATTTACCCGGAATTGTTTTTGTGTAGTTATTTAGCTATACTGAACTGTAGCTCCTTGATTATGTGTTTTAAAATAAAAAAATTCTAAATAATATCAAAGTGTTTTTACTGGTTAAAAATGTTGATCAATAACTCACACCACATGTAAAAATTATTATGCTCAATTGTTCTAAATGATAAAGTTAAAATACTGAATGTTTTGGAAGAAGATAAAAATGTTGAATTATCAGAACTAGATAAATAGAGCACAAAAAGTGATAAAATGAAATAAATACTTTATTTGTCTCTATTTAAATTAATACATTCTGTTTATTAAATAAGGGTGAAAATATAAGATACAACATGGATGAATGTTTGTTTCTAAGTATAACAGACTAAGTCCCTACACATAATCCTTTGAAAAAAAAGCAACTAAAAATCTTGGATATAATACACAAAGCAACTACTTAAAGGTACTAAAGAATAAACAGAAGCAGAAAGACTGGTGAGGTGTGCACACTTTAGGAAAGGACTGGAGGCTGGGAACTATGAAAGTTCTTTTACCTTTAATCTGGAGCCAATTGCAGTCTCTTCAGCATGCATAGTGGGAATGGGGCGGCAAGCATAGAAAAGTCTTCCTGGTCAGCGACCCCCCGGACGATGTTTCCAAGTGAGGCTGGGAAACATCAAAACTAAAGAGACTGGTGGCATCCTTTAGGAGAAAGAGCTAGAGAGGAGTATCACCCTCTCTAGACATGGCTTGCAGCCTGGGTATGTGCCCTGACTGGGAATCAAACCAGTGATTCCTGGGTTCACAGGCTGGCACCCAATTCACTGAACCACACCATCTATTTTTAATATAACATACAGGTACTAGAAATATAGATGCTGTCTTAATAAATTTAGATTTGAAGAGAACTTTCTTAAGAAGCAAGAATTGTTTTAATATATAATTATATAGTTGTAGGAATTCCAGAGATCAAAAAATGTCCCTAGGTAGGTACAAAATTCTATGGATATTTAGAGATAATGATACATGTACCCAATCTATGTATTTCTGTATTAAGTCTTGAGAAATCTTACATTCAACTTCATTAATAAAATAGATGCTAAATGGTATAACATTCCCATGCATTTTCATATCCAGTAATCTAAACTAAAACCTAAAGGAAAGATTGATCTGTGCTTCATGTTTTTCTTTTTTCCTGCCCTTCTCAATATTCCTAATGGAATTGATTTATCTGAGCGTCTAGTTTTTAAATGGACAATTTCTAGCAAAGTATATGCCTACAGTAACTTTTGGCAGCTTGCCATTTAAGAGGCATGGTGACCCTTGACAGGAAATTTTTATAGCTGTTTATCTTTCATTGAACTGTATATACATTGAACCAAATTTGCTGAGTAGGTGTGTTTTTCCCCTATTCCAACTTTTACACATTTGGAAGTTGCTTTACTTTTTATGTATGCTGAATGTTGCCTTGGTGGTAATAAAATAATATCATTTCCTAAACAACAATATTTCTTTCAGCACATTGTTCATACAGCATCATTTTAAGTCCTTTTCCCCTTCCTGGTTTACACATCCTAAGTGAATCATGGGTCCTGAGTGTTACCTGAATACTTAGCTGAACCAGCCTTAGGCAGGTTGGACATTGAGCACCCAAGTTCCCAGACTCACATGATGGGTTGACTGCTGGTCTCTGATTCATCCTTTTCTTCATCATCTGACCCTGCAAGCTCCTGAGTTCACTCCAGACCTCAACATACCCTGAAATAGGAGGTCCTTCCCAAGCATGCCATGATGTCTAAACTCTTCTGTGCATTCCTAAAATTCTAATTGTTTGAGAAAGTTGAATACAGAATGAGAAATCTTCACACCCAAAAGCTAGCATTAGTTTGGAAAGACAGACCAACCCAGAGCTGCCCTGTTTCCAACCCAAACTCCACCTCTCTCTGGAAATAATCCTTCTTTACCTTCCTTTCACTCTCCCTAACTCCTAGCCTAAAGTTACATATGGCTTTGATAGTGGACTCAGAGAGATTGCATTATTGTAGACCCATGTAGGCATCTGAAGCAGGATTTACCACTCTTTGGGTTTTCTCTCCCTATGACATGTAATTTCATCTCTTCTATAATATACATGGAAGAAGACAAAAAGGGAGTATCCCGTTAATGACCATTCAAGCTATTTAGTCTCTCATAATACCATATTGTTAAAAATGACTTAATCACATGTCTTTTGGATAATCTTTCAAATAAGTAAACTCAAAAAAAAATTGAAAATATCCAAAACAGATGTTTGAAGAAAATTCAACTTGCTACCAGAATTTTAAAATATTTAAATAGATATTTTAACTATTTGTGAATATAGATTATGCACCAATGTTATCTTTGTCATCAGAATGAGATATACTATTATTCAGTCTATGGTTACTGAATTAATTTGTTGCACTTATTTTACATTTTTTTACTTTGTATTTTGAAGTTGGTGTTAATATAAATCCTTGTAATAGGATTATCAGAATATCTAAAGAGTAAAAAAGAAAAAAAAAGAAAAAATTACTTCCAGCTCTATTAGGTATAATGACTTATTGAGATTCTAAAATATCATACTTGCCAAAAGGGAGAACTGTCTTCCAAACTCATCTTTCTTTTCTAAATTTTGTTGTCCAAAATCACTACATTTACTGCAATTAATAAAAATATCTGGCAAGGCATAAGAGTATTCCTGCTGAAAGCTGCAAGCACTCTCCCCTAAAGACCTAGAATGACACTAAATTAATATGAGGGAGGAAAGGAAGAATTAATTAGTATTTGATAGCAGAGCATTAGATTTTGATTTATTAGTCAGGACCAACATTAGCTGAGTTTGCGTTATAAACCTCAAAACATACCCTTTCTAGGTTCATTCTCATCACCATCATAAATTATTTGCACATTAACTGATAGTAACTTGTCAGTAAAACACATGAAGATCTTTTAGATGGTGACATAAATGTGGATGTATAAATTTTCTTTTATGAAAATGACCAGAGGACTGTAACAACTAAGCAGAAAATTGCATCAGCACAGGAAAAGGAAAGTGTGCTAACTACAAGTAAGTGAAAATAGAAACAAAGCAGGGGTCATAATATTATTTCCAGATAATAATATTTGAGGTAATAAACTTTTAAAAAATACTGAGAACTATTTCCTCTTGATAAATGTGTTATAATTCATATTAAAGGCTTTTTTTAGTATTATTAGATTTTATTTTTCTTATATTGCAGATTAGTAATACTGATTAAAATTGGCATCAATGAGTCAGATTTACGTGTAATATTCCAGTGCTTTAATACCATTTTTTTAATGGGTAATATTATTTTTTACAGATATAGAAGGAACTGATGGTGAGTCAAGACCATTGAAATGAAGGAACTATGTGACTGTTAATAATTCACTGAACTTTTTATAATATTTTGAAAATCTATAGATACAGAACAGTGGGTTTTGTTCAACTGTACCATATAAATGCAGAAATTCATTTCATTGTTATAAGCAGACATTGAGTAGATCAATAAAAGTAGAAAAACTGGAAAAAAAAAGTGTTGTGCTAAAGAGCATGTACTGAAAAATGTAGACTAAAATATTTAGAAATGCAATTAGCTATATTTTGAGCTACAAAATAATTAATAGCAGTAATGAATTATAGCCCATAAAATAAAACAAATATCCATCAGTCTCTGCTGATATAAATAATTAATAAATAGTAAATGTGGGAGAAAGGAGAACTTTTTCTTATGGTTATAATTCCAACATACACTGTGAACATCAAATAAATGATAAAAATAGAAAGTCATAATGTACAAACGCTGCAATCAAATTTGTTCCAGGCCCTGGCTGATGGCTTAGTGGATAAGGCACTGGCCTGCAAACCCAAAGGTCCCTGGTTCAATTCCCAGCCAGGGCACATAACCAGGTTGCAAGCCAGGTCTCCAGCCAGGTCCATAGCTGGAGGCAGGTGAAAGGCAATCTTACATTGATGTCTCTCTTCCTCTCTGCCTCTTTCCCTTCCCCTCTCTCTAAAAATAATAAATAAAATCTTTAAAAAAATAAAAATTTGTTCCAAGCAAGATTTAGCATAGCATAGATGCTAAAATTAATGGGCAAAAGTATGAAGACAAAGAGTATTTATATATCCTAAAAATATCACCATACAAGATATTTATTAATGACAAAGGGAGAAATTAAAATTGTATTTTATCCAAGTGACCAAAGTTAACATCATCAGCAATGACACATGTTTAACACCATATACTCCCCGACTTGATGTACTATGAAAAGCACAGATTCTATTGTATTCCTGTAAAAAACGCCTAACCTAAATTTAATCACAAAGGAGTATCAGTCAAACCTAACTTTAGGGGCATTCTAGAACATAACTGGCCAGAACAGTTCAAAATATTAGTTCTTCCCATCTGGAGTAGACTAAACACAAGATAGCTAGAGGTCTGGGATTATCTCCTGGAAAAGAAAAAGACCAGGTTAACTGGTTAACAGGCAAAATTCAAATAATGTCTGCAGACCTAGTGAATAGCATTTTATTAATGTTAACTTCCTGGTTTTGATCACTGGTATTGTGGTTATATTGGAGAAACTGAATGAAGGGCATATGGGGATTCTTTGTATTATTTTTCCACTTTTTTAGTTGTTAATTATTTAAAATGAAAAATGACACATTTTTTAAAAGGCAGTATTGAAAACACAAGCTTCAATACATTTTCCCCAGTTTTTCTATAACATTAGAGTTTTACTTTAAATATTTAGTAGTGAATTATATATAGATTAAATGGTTGACAAAACTGAGGACTTGACTAATTATATACTAAAAATAATAACTTGCTATAAATATATTCAGTGTGATAAAAACTATGTTTTAAAAACAACCTATAGCCTTAAATTTTAATATTGCTGAATAAGAATGAATGAAATAAAATAAAATGAACATTCAGTTGAGGGGGTTAGAAATAGTAGGAAAAATAAAATCTTTTATAAAGGTAACTTACAATACTAGTGAATTACAACATAAAAGTTAGAGAACATAAAAACTGCCAATTTATGCTTTAAATAATAACATATAACAGGCTAGAAGGAAGCATGTCAAAAATATTATTTTTGGTTTTATCAGAACACAGGTTATTGGTAATTAAATTTTGCTTTATTTCTAATTTCTTTTGGCATTGAAACATACTCTACCACTTGATTCATCAGAATAATCTCTTAAAACATTAAAAAGTTAAAATTTAGGATTATATATCTTGAACCTTTAAGGAAATCTTAAAATTAAAAAATAAATTCTAAAAATTGCTATTTCAAAATAATGCTTTGAGGTGACAAAGTATGTAATCATTGACAATGTTCTCTTTACTATTTCATAATTTGAGCACCAATATAGGAGATCATCTTCTTTTATTATCTTGTACACTGGAGTTGTTTCTCTAATATCCATTCCTTCTTTTCATTGGGGAAAAATAAAGGTTCCTAGTACTTCTGAGGAAAAAAGTAATAAAAGCCTCCCTCTTCCCTCTTAGTATCTCAATCTCCACCTCCTCATCATAGATGAAAAAGTCCATGGCCTCACTCAGGGTTGGTAGTGTCAGTCTGTTTATAGCCACAGAGAAGAGCCATCGGTCTTAGTAAGAAACCAGGACTCTGAAACTTACCTTGATGATCTCCCTAGACATGTGGATCCAACCTACAGCCTCTGCATGAACATTAATTACCCTAAAGTAGAAAGCTTAAGTAGGGTTATTTGTTACTCATAATTAAGCCACCCTAATTATTCATGCCAATAGCCTCATGATAGAATTACATTACACAGGTACACAGCATTAGTAGTTTTAAGTCCTCTTCAACCATATAAAACCAACACATTAATAAACCTTACTCCACCACTTTCTATGGCCTTGACAAGTTGTTCAAATTTTATAAATCTATTTCTCCACCTCAGTGTAGAGTCAATAATATAATTTTTTATTTTCATTATCAAATATATATAAATGCTATAAGTAGTTCTTATAACTTAGCCCTCAAAAATGATACTAAACCCTTTATTTTTCTCCTAGTGTAGCATAAATCCCTATGATACTTCAATTTTAACTATAACCACTTATGACATCTTCTTGAGAGCAATTATTATTGAGAGACTGAATATACAAATGGACAAGGGCCAGACCACACATGGTGATAGAAGTCTGACCCATAGTCTCTACAGCCATCATTCCACAACTGTCAGCAAGTGGACAATAACTGCCATCTACCTAGTTTTTGACCCCAACTCAGGACCAGCTGGAGAAAACAAAATATTCCTTCAACAGTCACAGGTTTCTTTCCTATATTTTATTTTCTACAATTAAAAATCTACTAACACTTATACCCATATGTAGAGCATCAATTTTACATCTTTTTATAGTAACAATTTTCTATCTTTCTTTTGCCTGTGGTTGTTTTCCCCCCTCAGGCTTTACAGGCAGATTTGTTGCGTTAAACTATACCTCTGAGAAATTTGATGATGCTGGCATAGTGTTCTGGACTCTTGCTGTGGCATTGCTGCCAACAGTATGCTCCTTTATTAAAAAATGGAAAGGCTCACTAGCAGCCAGTGTGATAGCAGGATGATCAAATGAAAAATATTTTTAAACACAGGGTTTATGAGACACATATATTATGGAATTAAATTAAGACCAAATATTAAGGAAATCAGCATGATGCTCTGAGCATGGTGTATGCGATCCTGGTGCTGGCTTTACCACTCTGTTGGCTGAACAGTATCACTCCCATGTGAAATAGATGCAGAGGTCTATGGTGGCACCATAGATTTAGCATGCCAGTCATCACACCTTCTTCCCATAAAACCTAGGACAGAAGATGGGCAACTGGTGGAAATATATGCTACATGTCCCTGTGAATAATTATGCACCACACTTCTCCTTCCTCAGTACATACCATGCCTTCCTTATCATAGGAAAACCACAGTGTTTAACAGAATCCATCTAAAAAGCTGTGTTTTTGGTTAAGATTAACCTGAATGTAAGGTTATACTCCATTTACTCATTCAGGGTTTTATTTTATAAAGATTTATTTATTTTTAGAGAGAAGGGGAGGGAGAGAGGGAAAGAAGCATCAAGGTCTGGTTTCCTCTCACATACCCCAAACCAGGGACCTGACTGAGCAGCATACCTGTAACCCATTGGTTCACAGACCAGCACCCAATCCACTGAGTCATACTAGCCAGGGCTCAGGATTATACATGTAAGTTTCAAAACACATTCAACAAGGGTTGTTGAGAGGGAGGTCAGATCTGTTGGATTTTCAACCAATTCTAGACTGAAATATTGACTCTCCTCACCTCAAAATTTTCTTTCCATTCTGCCTCCTGAACTGTCACCCATAGAATCACATCTTCAGATTCTTTTTCACCTTTTTCTCAATGTCCAAGTCTACATCCTATACATATTTTTCTTCCTATTCCCCCCAGCCCAAAACATAGGTTCACTGAAGACTCAGTGCTGGAGGTGACAAGATACACAATCTCTGCTGTTAAAAATAGCACAGTTCAGGCAAGATGGGAAGTAAGGCAGCCAGTACCTACAAGGAAGCAAGTGAGTGGGAGTCAGGATCTGCAGAGGAGTGGGAACACAGAGGACAGATACTTCCCTAGCAGGGGTGTCAGGGTGATGGCAGTCAAGTAGGCTCCTGGAAGCAAGGATACTTAATCCTTCCACAAAAGGATTAGTGGAAGACAAGGTAGGGTTGGCTTCAGGGTTTGTGACCTGTGTGGGCACACAGGCCTCACACTTAGAAAAGACCTGTGCTGGCTTTAATGAATGCCCAAGGTTATCTTCCTGAATTTTTTTAAGATTTTATTTATTGAATTTCTGGAGAGAGGGGAAGGTAGAGAGAAAGAGAGGGAGAGAAACATCCATTGGTTGCCAACCAGGGATCGCATCCACAACCCAGGCACGTGCCCTGATCGGGAATTGAATCTGCAACCTTTGCTTTGCAGGACAATGCTCAACCAACTGAGCCACCCAGTCACCAGTCAGGGCACCTTCCTGAAATTCTTCAATTTTGGATAACAGGTCTTACACATTTCACCGTGCATTGATTGGGCTCTACATTTTATGTGGCCAGTCCAGCTTCTATTATAACTGTTACCTGTACTTCATAATTAAGTTTATTGACACCCCTAATGGTTTGCATTTCTTTCATGAGCACTAGTTCTTTCTAAGAAAAAAATATGTCAAATTTAGTTCATGTGTAAGTTATTAGGTATCATGCAACCTGCCATCGTTAATTTAACAATATGGTTTACAGCTACACCGAGGTGCACCTGAAGCCCACTCCAAACTCATGGGTCAACCACAAAATATTTTAAACTTCTGAAGGAAACAAAAGATACTTAACATCTATCAAACACTGCTGAAACACTAGCTTGGATAATTAATAGTTTCAGCATTAGATCACACTATATTTCTTTCAGTAACATCACATCTTTGATTGATTGCTATGATAAAAAGCATGTGTAATGAAAATTGACATGGATCAAGAAATAAGGATTAAGAAAATGTGCATATTTTCCACTATTGAGTACTGATAGTTATTTAACTATAAAGTAAAATATTTTTATTTTAACTTATGTTTTTAATTTGTTCCAATGGCCACTAAGTTGTTAGGACATAAAAGCTTATTGGATTTTGGGACTTATCTACTTAATAAATGGAGCTGTAAAGTGTTTACTTTGGAAGGGGGCACCATAGAAATACTAACCATAGAGATATTAACAGTAAGAAAGCTTGAGTTCTCTGCCCTACTTTATTAGATAGGAACCCAGGCTGAAGCCAGTCGCAGCACTGAGCAGCAGTCTATAGGGTGTGTCTGCGATGAGATCAGTCCAACAGGGGAGTGAGCTGCCAAAACCAATCTAACCATTGGGTCTGCTGTCCAGGGGAATGTCAATGTGAAACATTCTGTAGTGGAATGGCTCTGGAATGGAAAGTGATTAGGAACCATGAGGCAGAAACCAGGAGGCAGATTGTGTCTAGATTGAAGCCCTGCCTGTAACTGACACATTTCAGGACTAAGCACCACAGAAAGAGTGAACTGGCTATTCCATAGCAAAGCAGAACAGTCAGGGAGAGGGACAGACAGAGAATACCTGACACCTAGCAACAGCCTATGTAAATTGCTCCATTACAGTTGCCCTTCAGTCTGAATGCAAATGAGCAATGCCCCAGTTCCAGCCAATGAATATGGTTTCTTATGTTTAGTTATGATTATTTCTAACACCTTCCAATATACACATCTACTATAGCTAGTGCGTTTCTGACCTTTGCAATCCAAAAGATCCCTGTCATCATATTGGCTCTTCTTATATGTTCTTTGTTCCTTTAGTTGCTTTATATGTACTAATTTCTCAAATATATTTTTTATTGTTATTCAGGACACCTATTTGATATAAAATTTGCAATACTTGATGTATAACTTTTTATTATAAAATATGATTGAACATATGGGAAGTCATATATTTTTTTAACCTTATCGATTCTGCTGCCTTATTTTAAGCACAAGGAAATTACTTTCATTAAAAATAAAACAAAGAGGCTAAGAGCAATTATACTGAGCCACATAAGCACAATTTACCTTAAGATTTTTATTTCAAAACACTGACATTCTACCATGCCAGGAAGAAAAAGATATGTACAGAATTGTCCCTAATGGCGCCCTAATGACCATCATGGGCATCAACTAAAAATCTCTAGATGGAGGTAATCCAATACCTAAGTTATTGTGGTATTTATTCAATATGTCCTAACAGCCCATCAAGACTCCATTCTATAATGTTAACAACTCAATTGTAATACAAATTAATATCTTGAAAGTAACCTTAATAGTTCCTCAGCATAATTCCTAAATGGTTAATTGCTCAAATATGTATTGAGATATAAAGAGGTCTACCAAAAGAAAATTCCAGCCGAGCACCTCTTCTCTGATGAAGTTATCAAAATATTTTATGATTTTTTGTTCTTTAAAATATTTTTTTTGTTTTCATGTTGTACATTGTTAACAAACCTTGTCATCTAGAACTTCTTGCCAGTTTGCTTATCATCTGCTCCATTCTGTAATATCTATATCCTTAAGGGAGTTATTTTTCTTTAGAATTTTATTGTCTCTTAAGGAAACATATTATCTCTCATATTTTTGGAGCCAGATAGTCATTGACCCAAGATCACTAGTGATTAATGACAGTGAGATCTGAAAAATGTTGACTTTGTTTATTTGGCTCTTATGCTACTCGTATAATTTAGATTGTATGTCCTATGGGAGGGGAAGGTGAAGTCTATATGAACATTTATGAAGACATAAATACATATGTTCTTGCAGAACTGTTTTCATTTATGTAGACTGGTATATATATTAGAGATCCATCTAATATCTCATCATTGGAATAGTCTGTGATATATATTTCATACGCAGGTATGAAATACTTGTTTTTATTTTGTGTGGTATATCTTAATTCTTTAAGATGTTGCACTATCAAAATATTAGGTCATATCATTTAAACTGCATGTAAGGAACACATTTTGTAACATGCATTCAAGATATATTTGTAGTTTAGAAATGTAGTTTAGCAATATAAATTATATAAATTGTATATATTTATAATTTTTCCTTCCTTACTCTGTAGATGAAAATTTTCTGTCAGCATGTTTAAATTAAAAATTCCTTTAGCTTCTGTTAAAAACTTCAGATCAGTTTTTCATAGGGCAAATGACCTCCAAAGATCAGTCACATTTTCCACTTTATTGATTAGGTTTTTTTATGTTTCTTAGTAGATGCATAAAATTGAAACTTTCTGATAATTTAAATGTAATACATTCTGAGCATTCACTTATGAGGATAGTAGTTTTTCAATCATAATAATTTTTATTAATTTATCATTTAGATACATAATTTTTGTTTAATATTTATTGAATGCCTGTTTTGTGGAAAGTATGCAAAAACATGCCTTTGTAAATGAATAAAACTAAATCTTGCCCTCAAGAGAGATTATACTTTAATAAGGAAAAGTTGGAGATACAAAAATACATGCATAGGATTAAATAATAACTGAGGCAGAAAAAAAAATGTTTTGTGTGCATTAAAGGGGAGTGCCCTGTCCACAATCTTCATATTATAGCATATTTAGGATGTGGAATTTACATATGTATATATGTATGTATGTATATGACTATATTGTATATGTGTAATATAGCATATAATCTAAGTAAAATAAAATAAAAATCACCATAGTTCTATTTCTAACAAAATTCCAGTCTTTTTCCTATTAATTTAAATTTTATATAATTATAATTAAAGGTAAAGTGTAACTCTGTTTTCTTTAAAACATATCACTATTATAGCATAAGCATTTGCACCATGCTACATTTGTTTATAGCCATCATTTTGAATAAGAGTATAACATTTCTTCCAAGTGATCTACTATACATTTTTAAAAATTACTCCTACACTTTCCTTTTTTAACTTATTTTTTGGAATTTCACTCTCTTGCATATCTTATTTTGAAAAAAATAGGCATGCATATAGTTTTGAACCACCACATTTTAAAGTTATTTCCTTAGAAGAAGTTCCTGAATGTGGGACAAATATTATGCATGTTATTGATGGATTATCATTTATAAACTGCATTTCAATATTGAGATCAAGAATCTGCATCCTCTCTCATTTGAGGACACAAAATAAGTACTTTAGAGCATTTCAAACCATGTTCCAGAATCTTGAGACAATAAATATTGACACAAGGATATTGTTCCAATATCTGTGAACATCTGAAAAACATTGAAAATACATTGACAAGAATGACCACTCACTGAGAGTTCAAATTGTAATTTGGAAGAATGTAGAACAAAATAAACTTCCTTTTTGTGAAAGAAATACATGTTTGGGGAAAAAAATCATATATTCATTAAATTTTATTTTACTTGTTTCTGCCCAATATTTTAATCTAACATCTTTTACAATCCTGATTTTATATTGTCATATTCATGTATAAACATACTTTCCCTAAATTATGTTGTTCACATATTTTATAGATCAGTTATCGATGTTGTTTTTTAAATGCTTTTCAAAATTTGATAGCTCTGCAGGAAAAGAAAATGTGTGTTGTATCACAGGAAATTTCCATTAAGGGGACTATTAGTCTACCATAATCTCAAATACCAGGACTCAATCCATAGTTTTTCCATTTTATCAACAAGGTTATGAGTGACTTAATTAAATGATTCACCAACATCAAAATAAACTGTGAATGATTAATTTCCTTTGTCTAATTCTTTCATCTTTTCCTGTCACCAGTGAGCTTTCATTAAATGCAAGTTTGATCATGGTACTACTCAACTAAGAACCAAAAAAAAAAAAAGAAAAAGCAAGAAAAGAAATCTGAAAATGCAGACATCACGGGGAAGCTGCTACAAATACTCTCATCTACTTTCTTCCAGAATGTTTTATCCCCAGCACCTGAAGGCACCAGCCAAATCCCAGGTAACTATCCAGAAACACCTCTGATTTTGTTTACAGCTGGCAATGGGAAAGTGTCTTTTCCTTCTACCTTTTCTACCTCTTTTGAGAATCACTTATGGGAAGGATCTATTATGCTAGTGACAAGGAAATCTGGAATATATGCTACAAACAACTTAGAAAGGTGGGATTCATATTGAATATTAACAACAAAATTCTAACTCAACTATACAAGATATTCTTGCATTGATTTATCTTGTGTAGCCCTGTTTTCTTTTACTTTCTGGCCTGCCTCCTCCTGCTTAGGAACCCCTCATTACCCACAATTCTGAGTACTAGATGCCAAATTGTACTCATCTGTCTTGTTAACCCTGTTTCTCTGATTCCTATATCTTAGTTGGTACCACCATTCATACAGTTTGTGGAGTCAGAAATTTGGGCTTTATCTTTAACTTATTTTTTCCCTATCTCCTTCATCCATCTTCAAGTTCTGACAGCTCTATGTAACTCTTCCTTCTGGCTTCCCTGACTATCTCCTGGATTATCTCAGAGCCTATGTCTGTATAAAATACTTCAGAAACATTGGATGTTCAAATACCTTCAGTGGCTCACTACTGATTTTAGAATAAAACTCAAACTCTTATCATGGCCTAAAACATTTGTGTGCTCTGAAATTCTGCTTGCCATTCCAGTCTCCCCTTCCATCATGGCATGCCTTTCCCTCTACCTCCCTACCATACAGAGCTTCTTTTTTTCCCTAAGACATAGTTTCAAGCCATCTTTTCCTTACACCCCTTTATATGAATTCTTCCTTCTCTTCTTCATTCTTCTGCCCAAAATCTTTTTCTGACCAATTTATACTTTAGGTCAGAGTTTAGATGTCATTTCCTGACACATGATTATCATATTAAGCAACTCTATGAGCTGCTATTTAAATGTAAAATTGAGAGTGGTGAGCACTGCAGCAGAACAGGGCATTCTATGCCTTGGCATTCCCTGAAATTGCTCAATGTAGTGCAATCTTTTGTGTACCACTAGCTCATTTGTCCCACAACACTAGTTTTCTGACATTTTAGTGACTAAGGCATGGTATTTGTATTTATTTCTCTTGTCCCTTACATCTGTCCCTTTAGGAATATGGGTCTTCAGAAGAAAGGAAGAGCCTTTATTTTGTTGAGCATTGTATCTGTAGTCACAAAATAAATACAGGTTTTGCATCAATAGATAAATAAATGAATGGAGTCAATTACTCTTTCCTCTATCTGCCATAAAGCCATTTCATGCATAACTTGTCAAAGACAGACTTGTCCAATATTTATCATAAGACACTATTTATGCATTTATTGTTCAATGCCACATTCATCTCTTAACACATGCTCCATACTTTGTTCTCTCTAAATGTTTATATACTCACATGTAAACATTTATAGAGTAAATAAAAGAATGAAAAAAATAAAGAAAAAGCATTTGTTAAGGCTGAAACATTCCAGATATTTTTATGTATGTTGCTTCATTTAATCCTCTTAGATATATCTGTATGAATAGGCATAGTTATCCACATATATATAGCTCATATATGCAAGGCTTAAAGAAACTAGTTCACAAGCCCAAAATTACTCAATATATGCCAGAATTATATTTAAGCCTAGTTTGTTATTTGATGGCATTACTTTTCTTACCAAATAAATAAAGAAATCCTCCTTTTTATTAATTTGTTCCAATTGCAGCAGGAACAAATGGTCCATGATAGGAGAAAAATATATTCATTCATTTTAAGGATTGTCAAATACATGAATAAAAGCTTAACTAGATGGTCACATGTGAATATTTTTTGTTTTGATTCTTGTGTTTTGGCCCAAGCCTGATTCAGAACTATTAAAGCTGTGAAATTACTAGAATTTTAAAAGGGGGCTATTTCCAACTGACCCCACTGCAATCTCTCCAACAGTTATTAGTTGGGATGTGACATTTTAGTCCTTTAATTTTTTGTCATGATATGGACTAATATGTGGTAACCTCTGTTAGAATAATTTTATTAAGTAATTCTTAAAGATTGGAAATCCTACAGAAAATTAAATCTTCTCTATGTAGCCTGTGTACTGAAAGAAGACAATATATGATGGATCATTATGCTGGTCTTTACATTTTTGTGTATTTTAGAATATTTTCATAATAGAAGGGTTTTTTAAAAACTCCACCAAAGCCAAAAATGTGTATTTTTGCTGGTGGAATTTCAAAGCAATGATCCAGGACTGACTTATACTGTGACATCAGTTTACTCCCTAAAGAAGCCATAAGTGAACACTATAATTTTTTGAACAGAGTGATCTCATCATGCAATTTTTATTATATTTTAATATGTATAGCATTATATTTTTCTTTGGTTGTCATTATTATTACATGAACTTAAAAGTTTTTGTGCTTTGAATTTTTAGGGTGAACATTTCAGTTCTTGTATTAATCTTTTTTTAATAAAGAGCTTCTTAGAAGCTTTTCTACAGCTGGAAATAATTAAATCCTCTCATAAAACTGAAGTGCACAAATTCCTTGCTAATACAAATAATTATTCTGTGGACGACAATGTGTAGAATCTTGTCTTCTTAAACTCCAGGTGTTTCTGAGTTAAGCCTTACTTTAATCAGGTTAAACTCCTCATAATAATTTAGTCAGATTTGCATAGGTTAAGTGACTGGTTTTTCCTTCAAAAACAGATATACAATAAACCTCTATTTCAAATTTCTATAAAGCTTTTGGCCACTAGATAACCTTCATGTTTATTTATATTATATTAATATCAGGGAATTCCATTTTTTGTATTTCTGTTTTTGGCACTGTGGCATAGGAATACCTTGTCACCAGATGGCTTCCTATTAATAGTTGACCAGAGATATCTTCAAAAATTGTGTTAAGGGTCTTGGAGAAAAGAAATAAATGAGCTATTTTTCCATGAATATTATCAAGATGACCAAAAGAATATGATTTATTTTTTTGATTAAATACATTATTTTATGAATATGTCAATTGAGTTTTCATCAGTTGATTTTAATCATTAAATGTAAACTATAAGAAAAATTATCATTTTATAGTCAATTATTTAAATTTTCAATTATTTGTCAATGTCTCTCTTCAGTTTGAAATATCAACCCTTGACATTAATGAGCTGAGGATGATTAGCATTTTTTTTAAAAGGAACTATTCACACCACAAATTTAAGTTAGTTTTACTTATATAAAGTATTATTTTATCTAACTTATTATTTTATTTAATTAAAATCTTTGTGATAAGAATAGTATGAAGAGCCCTGGCTGGTGGCACAGTGGGTAAGGTGCTGACCTGCAAACCCAAACGTTGCTGGTTTGATTCCCAGCCAGGGCAACATAACTAGGTTGCAAGCCAGTTCTCCAGCCAGGTCCATAGCTGGAGGCAGGTGGAAGGCAACCACACATTGATGTTTCTTTTCCTCTCTCTCTCTGTTCCCCTCTCTCTAAAAATAATAAATAAAATCATTAAAAAAATAAAGAATAGTATGAAGAATTTCCAAATGTTCATGTTACTGCATATCCTTTGTCCATTTTCCCCTTCTTTCTACACATGTGTGCATATTAATTTTATTTTTTTAATTTTTAATTTTAAAATTTTTTCACTATTTTATTTTATTGTTGTTTAATTACAGTTATGCCAATCCCCACCCCACCGATGCTCTCTTCTGCTCCCCTTCCAAAGCCAATCCCTACCACACCCTCTTGTTCATGTCCATGGGTCCTTTATACTTGTTCCTTGACTAGACCCTTCTCCTTCTTTCCCCATTATCCCTCTCCCTCCATCCCCTCTGGGCACTGGCAGTTTGTTCCTTATTTCCATGTTATTGGTTCTATTTTGCTCATTTGTTTGTTTTGTTCATTAAGTTCCACTTTTAGGTGAGATATGGTATTTGTCTTTCACCACCTGCCTTATTTCATTTAGAATAATACTCTCCAGTTTCATCCATGCTGTTATGAAGGGTAGGCATTCCTTCTTTCATTGTTGCATAGTATTCCATTATATACATGTATCATAGTTTCTGAAATGTTTAAGAGGAAGTTGAATGTATGATGATTCTTCTTCCCTAAATAGTTCACTGTATGTTGCCTGAAAACAAAGCATTCTTTTACAAAACCACAGTATAATCATCAAATTCTAAAAATTGACATTGAAATAATACTTCTCTTTCGTATATAGACCAAGTCCAGATTTTACTAATTGTCCCTATTATGTTGTTTAAGGGCAAAAGCAAATCCAAGGTAGCTGGTGTCATTCCAGTTTTATATCTCTTTAGTTTCACTTAATTTGGAGCAGTTGCTGAATCTTTATATATTTCAATATATTAATATTTTACAAGAATATTAAACATTTATTTTGTAACATGTGCCTCAGTTTAGATTTGTCTGATGTTTCCTCATGATTAAATTCAGGTTTTATATTTGTGACAGCCATACCACAAAAGAAGATAGGGTTTTTTACAGTGCATCATCTTAGGAGGCCTATGCTATCAGTCTCATTGCTGCAGCGTTAATTTTTATTATTAAGTGAGCCAGACTAGATTTATTCATTAAAAAGGTACTATTTTACCCCCTGTATTTAGAGGTCCATTGTGAGATACTTTGAGATTGCAAAAATTTGGTTATTCCTCAAACTTTCATTCACTCATTTTAGTGATCATTGTTGATTCTTGCTTAAATCAATGATTATTAAATTTAATATATTATAATATCTTAGTGAATCTTACTGGTCATAGACTGAAAAGGTCCTCATTTCATAATTCAATAGAATTGGGTACAAGTTTTCACCCCAAAGTTCTATGCTGTTTTTATTGACCAGATACCTGAGTTTATCACACTGGGTTTAAATTTTGACATTATCATCTGCTAATCATGTGACCTTATGTAAAATAACACATTTTCAGGGTTTTGTTTTGTTTTGTTTTGTTTCTGTTCAAGAAAAATAAAAGCATATCTCAGGTTTTTCTGACAATGTTTAGATGAGCTGTTTAGTGTAGACCATTTGGAAGGCATTATTTATGTATCAATAGTAGCTACTATCTTTTCCTATGTTTTAGTTCACATTTATGTAGAAATTTTATTCTTTCACCTACTAGTCACAATGAATAATTTTCCATTATGTAATCCTTGAGACATTTGTTACTTTCACATTTTATTTCAATTGTAATGGAATAATGTGCTTATAGAAAATAAAAAATGAAGTGTGTCTCAATTGAGTTATTAACATTCACCTTTCCATTTTTAAGGACAAATTTCTTTGCTTAATTGAAGTCACATGTTTTCAATTGAATCTAAAAAGTAGGAATGACACAAGTCTACCAAGTTCTTAATTTTCTTAATGTTAGTTTAAAATATCTATTTTTAAGTTTCTAAATGTCTACTTAGTCTAAGAAAATACTATTCTCTGCCTGCTCTTTTGGCTTCTCTGAAATAGCCTGCTGGTTCTGTCCATGGATGAAACCCTAGGACTCCAATTAAAATTCAGTCACTGAATAGTGAAATTAGAGAAAAAGTCCAACATTTTTTGTTTCCAGTGGCAAATTCTATCTTTAATTGCTCCAACCTTTTCTTAACTTATAACTACATATTCAAGTCATACACACTTTAAAATGTAAATTTCCATAGTCATCCTATTTTAAAATATCTTTATAATGAACTCAGTACAAGTTTGAAAAATCTGTATAATGTGAGAAAGTTACTACCGTGTTTTGATAAGAAACAAATGAAAACATCAAACTATTTGAAGTGAAGTTGATTCATGAAAAAGTCAATACACTGATGGAGTATTGACTCTGTAGCCAATTAAATGTTAAAACACATAAAGTTACGTGAAATTAGGACATGATGTCTAACATTCAACTTTAATGTATATCATCTCCAATTCCATGCCTCATCCTACTGTTAGGAATTGATTAAGCTTGTTTTTAAGTGGGCTTCTTTATTACTAACTGTATAGGAATTATAAATCACTATTGAATATTTTTCTCATCAGAGCACATCAAAATAGTTGATTATAAATTTTAGTCTCCAGTCCATATATCACATGAGTAGAGTGACATGAAGTGCTTTTAAGAAAGCATATTTATCTCTCTGTTTTTGAACAAAGTCAGAGACAAATTAACCCAAAAGATGGTTATCTTTTACATTTATTTGTGAAAAAGGAAAAAGTTTTGTTTCATTGTGTGACCTAATAACCAACACAACTTGAATGAATTTTTACACCAACCCAATGTACTTTATTAAAAACTAAACACATTACCTTTGTTTAGTTCTCAATAAAGAAAATAAAAATTTTGCAACATCTGAACAATTATTTTTAAGAGTAAAATCTAGCCCTGGCTGATGGCTCAGTGGATAAGGTGCTGGCCTGCGAACCCAAAGGTCGCTGGTTCGATTCCCAGCCAGGGCAACATAACCAGGTTGCAAGCCAGGTCTCCAGCCAGGTCTGTAGCTGGAGGCAGGTGAAAGGCAACCATACATTGATGCCTCTCTCCCTCTCTGCCTCTCTCCCTTCCCCCTCTCTCCGGA
>PVIW01012095.1:0-33983 GCA_004026585.1 Noctilio leporinus | reverse complement strand
CTTTTGATTTCTGAATATTGACTTTATATCCAGCTATTTTGCTAAATTTGCTTATTAGGTCAAGTAAGTTTTTGGTGGAGCCTATTGGGTTTTGTATGTACACTATCATATCATCTGCAAATAATGACAGTTTGACTTCCTCCTTTTCAATTTGGATACCTTTGATTCCTTTTTCTTCTCTGATGGCTATGGCTAGAACTTCCAAAACAATGTTGAATAGAAGTGGAGAAAGTGAACAGCTTTGTCTTGTTCCTAATCTTAGGGGAAAAGCTTTTAGTTTTTGCCTGTTGAGTATGATGTTGGCTTCAGGTTTCTTATATATGGCCTTTATTATGTTGAGATATGCTCCCCATTTTGCTGAGGGTTTTAATCATAAATGGTTGCTGTACTTTATCAGATGCTTTTTCAGCATCTATTGATATGATCATATGGTTTTTATCTTTCATTTTATTGATGTGGAATATTACATTTATTGATTTGCAAATGTCATACCATCCTTGCATCCCTGGGATGAAACCCACTTGATCATGGTGTATGATTTTTTTTTTTTTCTTTTTTTAGAGAGAGGGTTAGGGAGAGAGACAGAGAGAGAGAGAGAGAGAGAGAGAGAGAGAGAGAGATGGATTGCAACCTGGTTATGTGCCCTGGCTGGGGAATCGAACCAGCGACCCTTGGGTTCGCAGGCCGGCACCTTATCCACTGTGCTACCAGCCAGGGCTTGATCTTTTTAATGTATTGCTGGATCTGGTTGGGAAATATTTTGTTGAGAATCTTAGCACCTATGTTCATCAGAGATATCAGCCTATAGTTTTTTTCTTTGCTGTGTCTTGACCTAGTTTTGGTATTATCAAAATATTGGCCTCATAGAAAGAGTTTGGAAGTCTTCCCTCTTCTTGGATTTTTTGGAATAGATTGAGAAGGATAGGAGTTAGTTCTTCTTCAAATGTTTTATAGAATTCATTTGTGTAGCCATCTGGTCCAGGGCTCTCGTGCTTTGGGAGATTTTGGATTACTTCTTTAATTTCACTAGTTGTTATTGGCCTATTCAGGATTTCTGCTTCTTCTGGATTCAGTTTTAGTAGATTATACATTTCCAGAAATGTGTCCATTTCACTCAGGTTGTCACATTTCTTGCCATATAGTTGTTTGTAGTAATTTCTTACAATCCCTTGTATTTCTGACGTATCAGTTGTGATTTCTCCTCTGTCATTTCTGGTTTTGTTTATGTGGGTCCTCTCTCTCTTTTTCTTGATGAGTCTGAATAAAAGCTTGTCAATTTTTATTTTTTCAAAGAACCAGCTCCTGGACTTGTTGATTCTTCAAATTGTAGTTTGTGTCTCTAAGTTATTTAGTTCTGCTCTGATCTTGATGATTTCCTTCCTTCTACTTACTCTGGGCTTTGTTTGTTGTTGCTTCTCTAGTTCTTGCAGCTTTATGGTTAGGTTGTTTATATAAGCTTCTTCTGACCTTTTTAGGTAGGCCTGCATTGCTATGAATTTCCCTCTGAGGATTGCCTTTGCTGTGTCCCATAGGTTTTGAACTGTTGTGTCTTCATTTTCATTTGTTTCCAGAAAATTTTTGATTTCATCTTTGATCTCACTATTAACCCATTCATTACTTAACAGCATATTATTCAGTCTCCATGAGTTGGAGTATTTTTGGTTTTTTTTCTTTTGAGATTGGTTTCTAGTTTCAAGCCATTGTGATCTGAGAAGATGCTTGGAATGATTTCAATTTTTCTGTATTTGTGGAGGCTTGTCTTGTGACCTACCACGTGGTCTATCTTTGAGAATGTTCCATGTGCATTTGAAAAGAATGTGTATTTTGCTTCTTTGGAGTGAAAGGTTCTATATATATCAGTGAGGTCTATTTCCTCTAGAGTGTTGTTCAATGCCACAACATCCTTGGTGATTGTTTGTTTGGAAGATCTATCCATTGTTGATAGTGGGGCATTAAAATCCCTACTAGGAAGAGAACAGAGGGGAGCAAAAAAGGGGATGGATGAAATACAACAACAATAAAATTAAATTAAAAAAAAAAAAGAAATCCCCTACTATTGTTGTGTTGTTGTCTATAGTCTTCTTGAAGTCCTCCAAGATTTTCCTTATATATTTGGGAGTTCCTATATTGGGTGCATATGCATTTACCAGAGTTATATCTTCTTGATGGATTGTTCCCTTAAGTACTATGAAATGTCCATCTTTATCTCTTTTTATGGCCTTCATCATAAAATCTATTTTGTCTGAAATAGGTTTTGCTACTCCAGCCTTTTTTTCATGCCTTTTTTTCATCTGCTTGATATATATTTTTCCATCCCTTCACTTTCAATCTGTGTCAATCTTTTGTTCTGAGATGGGTCTCTCGAAGACAGCATATATATGGGTCATGTTTTCTTATCCATTCAGCTACCCTATGTCTTTTGAGTGGCACATTTAACCCATTTACATTTAAGGTCATTATTGATTGATGCTTATTGCCATTTTCCCCCTTTGTACCTGTGTTCCTCTCTGTCTCTCTCTGTTTCTTCATTTTTTAAAAGTAGACCCTTTAGCATTTCTTGTGATGCTGGTTTGGTAGAGATGTATTCTTTTAGTCTTCTTTTGTCTAAGAAACTCCTCATTTCTCCTTCCATTTTGAATGAGAGCCTTCCTGGGTAGAGTATTCTCGGTTGCAGGCCTTTGTTTCCCATTACTTGAAATATATTTTGCCATTCCATTCTGGCTTGTATGATTTCTGTTGAATAATCATTTGATAACCTTATCGGAGCCCCCTTATATGTTATTTGTGGTTTCTCTCTTGATGCTTTTAGGATTCTTTCTTTATATTTGAAATTTGCCATTTTAATTGTAATATGTCTTGGAGTGGGTCTGTTTGGATTCATCCTCATTGGGACCCTCTGTGCTTCCTGAACTTGAGTAATTTTTTCACTTATCATGTTAGGGAAGTTTTCTACCATTACTTTTTTTTTTCCTTAAAATATTTTATTTATTATTTTTAGAGAGAGGGGAAGGAAGAAAGGCAG
The DNA here is from genome assembly GCA_004026585.1 of Noctilio leporinus. NCBI lineage: Eukaryota > Metazoa > Chordata > Mammalia > Chiroptera > Noctilionidae > Noctilio > Noctilio leporinus. Next base: position 30,961 of record PVIW01012095.1, on the reverse strand, counting down.
AGAAGGAGAGAGACACTAATGTATGGTTGCCTTTCATCTGTCTCCATCCACAGACCTAGCTAGAGACCTGGCCTGCAACCTGGCCATGTGCCCTGGCTGGGAATTGAACCAGCGACCCTTGGGTTCACAGGCCGGCTTCTTATCCACTCTGCCACCAGCCAGGCCTCATTACTTTTTTAAACAGGTTTTCCCTTCCTTGTTTCTCTTCTCCTTCTGGTATCCCTATGATATGGATATTATTGTGTTTCATGTTGTCCTGCAGCTCTCTTAAAACCTATTAATTCTTGTTCAGCCTTTTTTCATTCTCTTGCACTGTCTTGGAATATTTTTCTACATTGTCCTCCAGCTCGCTGATCTGATTCTCTGCTTCCTCTTACCTACTGTTGATTCCTTCTACTGTATTCTTCAATTCAGAAATTGTACTCTTCATTTCCTCCTTGCTCTTACTGATAGTTTCTATGCCCTTTTAAAAGCTGATGTAGTTCTCAGTAAGTTCCTTGTAGTTCCCCTAGAGTTCTTCATAGTTCCTCTGGAGTTGTTTGTAGTTTTTTGTTTTTTTGTTTTGTTTTTTTTGAGCTGGCTGAGCTCATTGAGCTTCTCTATCATCATTATTTTGAATTCCACATCTGATAGTTTGCTTGCCTCTGTTTCATTTAGCAATCTTTCTGGGGATTCCTCCTTTCCTTTTGGTGATGGACTGTTTCTTTTTCTCCCCATTTTTAGGTTTTGTTGTAATCCAATCAGACTGTGATAAGCTGCCAGGCTAAGAAACTGCTAGGTTGGAAGGATTGATTTACTTGTAATCCTATCAATCTGTGATCCACTATCGGGCTCAGATGCTGTTTGGGGTGACAGACCAATTCAGTTGTAAATCAATAAATCAGGGCTACCAAACTCAGGCCCTGCTGGGCTAGACAGAGAGGTTCAATTGTAATCCAATGGATCAGCCACCAGCTCAGGTGCAGATATATGTCTTCTTTAGAGAAATGTCCATTCAATTCCTTTGCCCATTTTTTAACAGAGATGTTTGTTTTTTTGTGATCGATTTTTAATGGTCCTGGATATTAATCCCTTATCAAGTGTATAATTTACAAATATTTGTTTCATTCTCTGGGTTATCATTTTTACTCTGTTAATAGTGTTTATTTTTTAAGATTTTATTTATTTATTTTTTGAGAAAGGAAAAAGGAGGGAGAAAGAGAAGGAAAGAATCACTGATAATGTGAAAGGCCCATCAATCAGTTGCCTCACAAACCCACAACCGGAGGCCTGTCCTGCAACCCAGGCATGTGCCCTACCAGGAATGGAACCAGCAACCTTTCAGTTTGCAGACCAGCACTCAGTCCACTGAGCCACCCCAGCCAGGGCTGTTAATAGTATCTTTTAATGCACAGACATGTTTAAGGTTTATGAAATTCAATTTGTCGATTTTTTTCTTTTGTTAGCTGTGCTTTTGGTGTCATAGTGAAGAAATCACTGCCAAATTCAATGTTGTGAAACTTTTGTCCTGTGTTTTCTTCTAAAACTTTAATTAATTTTTGTCTTACATTTAGGCCTTTGATCCATTTTTTTTTTTCTTTCTTTGATCCATTTTGTGTAAACTTTTTATTTATGGAAAATACATTTCAAGACTCCCAGTGAATGCCTGAAACCATGAATAGTACCAAACCCTATATAGTCTAGTTTTTTTATATGTATATGATAAAGTTTAATTTATAAATTAGGCCCAGCAAGATATTAACAATCATAACTAATAATAAAATAGAACAATTATAACAATATACTACAATAAAAGTTATGTGAATATGGTCATTCTCTCCCTCTGATAACCAACCCGATAACCAAGATTGCTACTAAGTGACTAACAGGCAAGTAGCACATACAGCATGGCTACACTGACAAAGTGAAGATTTATGTCTAGGCCAGGATGGAGCAGAATGACACAAGATGTCATCATGCCACTCAGAACGGTGTACAATTTAAAACTTATAAATTGTTTATTTCTGAAATGTTTTTTAAGATTTTATTTATTTTCAGAAAGAGTGGACAGGAGGGAGGAAGAGAAAAAGAGAAACATTTATGTGAGAGAGAAAAATCCATCAGTTGACTCTCACACGCCCCCAAGTTGGGGCCTAACCCAAAACCCAGGCATGTGCCCTGACTGAGAATTGATCCAGCGACTTTTTGGTTTTCAGGCCAGTGTTCATTCAATACACAGAACCACACCAACCAGAGCTGAAATTTTATTATTTAATATTTTTGGACCACCATTGGCCACAAGTAACTGAAATCACAGAAAGCAAAACAATAGATAAAGGGGGACTGTACTGTATATGATGTTAGGTAAGAGTACAACTTCATTTATTCAGTTTTTCCAGCATCATTTGCCAAAAAGACTGTCTTTTCCCCAGTAAATGATCTTGGCACCCTTCTCCAAAATCATGTGACCATATCTGCATAAGTTTATTTCTGGGCCCTCTTTTGCTAACTTCAGGGTTAGTTTGTCCTTCTTTTTCTAGTTCCTTGAGGTACAAATTTATATTGCTTACTTGAGACCTTTCTTTTGTCTTGATGTAAGCATTTATTGCTATAAACATCTTTCTTAGAACTGCTTTTGCTACACCCCATAAGTTTTGGTGTGTTATGTTTTCATTTTCATTTCTCTCAAAGTATCTTTTTACTTCTCTAAAATTAATTTTTTTGTTTTTTTATCAATACAGAAGTGTTTTATTTTTCTTTTCACATAAATCATGCCATGAATTCATAGGGAATAGGTTCCAGCAGCTCAGGCTCCTTTCCATTAGTTCTCATGAAGTGTGCTTTTCTGGGTGGAGCAAGCTAATGCTTCAGTTGAACCCAGGTACCTTTCTCTTTGGCTTCCTTCTTTTTCTGATAATTTTCTTTCACATGTTTCAGAAAGCTATCTTGACTCTTAGAGTACTTAATATGTTCTCTTGGCAAGGATCTTGCCCTTAATTTGTTTACAACAACACCCACTGCATGCTGGGTGACGTTGTAGACTCTTCCAGTTTTGCCATGGTAACATTTATGGATCATTCTTTTTTGAACAGTGCCCATACTCTTGATGTCTACAATATCACATTTCTTGTAGATCTGCATGTATGTAGCCAAAGGTACAACTCCATGTTTTCTAAAAGGCCTAGAGAACATAGATCAGGTACCTCTCCTCTTTCCCTTTGTGTTAGTCATTTTGGTGAATTACAGAAGATGGCAGTTTCGGCCAAAAAGGACTAAAAATTATATTTTAATGCATTATACATTCCATGGCCCAAAACATACATTAATAATTCATTCAAGTGCATTAGTGTCTTAGGTTATGTAGAAAACAATATTTATAATTATAAACAAGTTACAGTGACACTAGCTTTTACACCAATAATTGTTTTTATCTCTAAATATATTAGTCTCTTAAATCATATAAAGAACAAAAAATGCAGACAAACTATTGTTATAATAATGCTAGCATTTATCATTCCCCTTTGCATTTACTTGTATTTAGATCTTTTTTCTCTGTATGGCTTTAGTTACTGTCTTATGTTCTTTCATTTCACCCTGCAGGACTTCCTCAAGCATTTCTTGTAGGGCAGATTTAATCACAAACTCTCAGTTTTGGATTATCTGGGAATGTCTTAATTTCTCCCTCAGTTTTGAAGAACAATTTTGCTGGATATAAGATTCTGGTGATAGGTTTGTTTGTTTGTTCGTTTGTTCTTTTAACACTTTGACTATATTGGCCTACTGTCTTCTGGCCTCCAAATTTTTTTGATGAGAAATTTGCTGATATTATTGAGGATTTTGTTGAACATTCCTTGTATATTATAATTTACTTCTCTCTTGCTGCTTTCAAAAACCTCTCTTGTCTTTGGCTTTTAAAAGTTTGATTATAATAAAAGCTTGATTATAATGTGTCTCAGTGTGGATATCTTTGTTTCATCTTACTTGAATTTCATAGAGCTTATTGGATCAAGTGTGATCCAAGTTTGGGAGGTTTTCAGCCATTATTTCTTCAAATATTGTCCTGCCCCTTTTTCTATCTTCTCTTTCTGATATTTCCATGATGTATATGTTCATTCACCTGACATTGCCCTACAGGTCTCTTAGACTCTGTTCACTATTCTTCAGTCTTTTTCTTTCCTTTTTTAAGATGATTTTTATTTACTTTTAGAGAGAGGGAAAGGGAAAGGGAAAAATACTGATGTTAGAGGGAAACATTGATCAGTTACCTCTCATACGCATGCCAACCAGGGACTGAACTCACAACCTATGCACGTGCACTGATGAAGAATCAAACCAGTGACCCTTTGCTTTGCTGGATGACACCCAACCAACTGAGTCACACCAATGAGGGCCATTCTTTATTTTTCTCCTCTTTCTCAGACTTGATCATTTCCAGTTCATGGATTTTTTCTTCTTACTGCTCAAATCTGTCTTCGAATCCAATAAAATTTAATATTAATTACTATAATTGAAAGCTCCAGAATTTTTGTTTGTTTGTTTCTTTTTAGGCATTTTATGTCTGTATTGCTATTTCTATTTTGTTCAAAAATTGTTTTATGGACTTTATTCCACATCTTTCTTTAGCTCTTTGGGCATCTTTGAAATAGTTGTTTAAATTATTTTTCAAATATAATTTCAAAAATAATTTTTGTTGACTTATTATTTTTTTAATGGGCCATACTTTCCTGGGTTGTTTTTTGTTGGAGGGGTTTGTATGTCTTATGATATTTTTCTGAACACTGGACATTTGGCTATAATAATGCAGTAATTCTAAAAATCAGATTCTCCCCCTTCCCTAGGGCTTGCCAGGTTTGGTTACTGGTTTTGGACTTTTTGTTGTTATTGTTGTCATTGTTGTTGTTTTTTATTTTGGTTATTTTGGGGGTAGGGGTGTGTGCATGTAGGCTATCTCTGCCCAAGATTAACATGAAATGTAAACTTAAGATATTCTCAGGCCTTTTCTGAGCCTTTTCTTGGGCATGCATGGTCACTCTCTAATTTTCCCTGTGTGTGCAGGGAAACATTCTTGTCTTAATGTCTGGCTCCTAAAAGGGTAAAAAGCAAAAGAAGAAGGAGGAGGAGGAGGAGGAGGAAAAAGAGGAGGGAGAGAAGGAAGAAGGAAAGGCGCAAGGCCTTTAAATCCTCTGGAAGTTACTTCAGTTGGAGAGGGAAAGGTTTGCAAATATAAGGGGAGGTGCAACAGCAATGATTGCCATTTCTTTATCTTCATCTCCCTCATCAGAAACAATAACATTGCCAATTGTGACAGGAGTAAAATAATGTGAGATAAAAACCAAAGGTAATGGATATGTCTTTTGTTTAACACTAAACCTCAAGGACCTCATTATTGTTGCCAGAGGAAATGAGATGCTGTGGAGCCCATAATATCTTGGGATTCTATGCACATTTAATCTATGAAACCTAACTACTCTATTAGGGGTATGTGTGGGTATGTGTATCATTACTAATGTAACCATAACTACTACTGAAAATATTAATTTTTGTAGAACATATCTGGAAGGGTATCGATTGAAACTATGAAACTAGATCAAGTCATGAGCAACTATGCAGCCCTATTTCACCAAGTACTTCCTCACACACATTATGGTTGCAATATACAAATATCACCCATAAAATTCAACAGTTCCCTTCTGAAACCTATTTCAACTAAAATTATGCTTTCTGGAATAGTGTAAACAACAAAATATAAGAAAAGACCAGGCTGTGAAAGGTAGGACAAACATTTTTAACTGTCTCCATCTACTCACATACACCCCTTTTGGCCAGTTCTTCTAATTAGTCATAAACATGTTTGGTTTCTTTCCCTGATTACCTTTATTCACCTGTGGTCCAAATTTGACCTGCTACCTGGTTTTTGTAAACCTGCAAGCTAAGAATGATTTTTACATTTTTAAAAATAATTGAAAAAAATGCCCTGGCTGGTGTGGCTCAGTGGATTCAGTGCCGGCCTATGAACCAAAGGGTCATGGTTTGGTTCCCAGTCAAGGCACATGCCTGGGTTGCAGGCCAGAAGCAACCACACATTGATATTTCTCACTTTCTCTTTCTTCCCCCTTCTCTTCTCTCTAAAAATAAATAAATAAAATCCTTATAAATAAATAAATAAATAATTTTTAAAAAGCAAAAGAATAATAATTTTTACAAAACATGAAATTTATATGAAATTCAAGTTTTGATGCCTACAAATAACATTTTATTATAATGCAGCTATGCCCATTTTAAAGTTTACTGTTTATGGCTGCTTTCATGTGCAATGGCAGATTTGAATTGATACATCTATACATCATATACATCATATAGAGACTATATGATCTTCAAGAACAAAAATAGTTATTATCTACTGTTGTTGTTTCTGTTTTACAGAAAAAGTGTTCCAACCTCTGCACTAGACACTTCAACACTAAAGTGACTTGAGAACTATAGAGTTCACTATAAAAGTTTGGGTTCAGGAGGAACAGATCACATTCAAGGTATTATCTTCAGACATAGACCATCACTGGATATTTGAAAAAAGGGTTCAGACAATTTCTAGGATCAAATAAGCAGGAAAGATGCAAGACCAATCTCAAAGTATTCAGAGAAACAGAACTAAGAAATACTAATAAAAATAACTGCTCAGGGGGCATGACTTAAAATATTGTACATGATAGTTAAATTGGATGACTTCTCGTGTCCATCTAGCCCTGAGATTCTACGTTTCTCCTAGTCTATGAAGATCTATGTTAGTACCTTACTATTCAAAGAAATAGGAGTTTCATGAAATGTGAATGTGCCAATAAAAGAAACATCTTTTGTGTTGGCTGGTATGGTTCAGCAGATTGAGCACGGGGCTGTGAACCCAAGCGTCACTGGTTCGATTCCCAGTCAGGGCACATACCCAGGTTGCAAGCCATGTCTTTAGCCAGGTCCCCACCTGGAGGCAGGTAAAAGGCAACTATACATTGATGTTTCTCTCCCTTTCTCTAAAAAAAATAATGAATACTGTTTTTAAAAAAGAAAAGAAACATCTTTTGACCAATAACAAAGATATTAGCTTTTTCTTTCTTTTTTTCCAAAGCTGTTTTTGGAAGGTAAAAGAAACCACAGACATGCAATCCTCAATAAACCTTGTTAAGCCCCACAGATGATGATACAAAATACAAAAAATTATAAATAAGGAAGTTTCCTAAAAACAACCATAAATAATGGGTCTTGTCTTATCACATGGGTGCTGTTATAAAATTCCCCAAGCAAAATGTCTCACACATTATAATTGACTCTGGGGGAAATAAAAGAAGTAACAGAACACAAGAGAGACTAACCTTAGTAATTATCTTCAATGGGACCCACAACTCTTTTCCCAGTTTGTAAGGGCTCTAGAAGAGGACATCTACAAATAAGCTGGCAAATAATAAATTAAGTTTCATTAGTTTGGTCCTTCAGCCAGAACTGACTAATTGGGTTTTTCACCATGAGCTCTTCACAATAACTACTGCGGACCTTTTTGGCATCAGAGACTGGATTCATGGAAGACAATTTCTCCAAGAACAGGGTAGGGGGTGATTTCAGGGTGATTCAGTTGCATTACATTTATTGTGCACTTTACTTCTAATATTATTACATTGTAATATATAATGAAATAATTATACAACTCGCCACATGCTAGGGTTAGCATGTATGCTTACCAAAACTGTGACTGAAATGAATGTGCCATGCAGGGAAGCAAAGTGGACAATAGTGATAAATAAAGCAATGGGCAGCCAAGCACGGACTAAAATAAAATAAGTGTCAGACTTTGACTTCAAGCCTGTCATCAGAGCAGCTGTATAACTAAAATACATCAACTCACTTCCCACTATAATACCTGCCACCAAATGCAGTTTAACTGTCATTTGCCATTCAGTGATAGGGTTTTGATACAAGTCTGCAAGCAATTGATTTATGATGGTCTCTGTGCAGCCAAATCTCTCTGCTAATGATAATCCATATTTGCAGCCACTCCTCAGTGTTAGCATCACCGCCTCAGCTCCATCTCAGATCATCAGACATCAGATTCTTATAAGGAGCATGCAACCTAGATCCCTCACAAGCACAGTTCACAGTAGGGTTCCTGCTCCTATGAGAATCTAATGTGTGAGCGATGGGGAGTGGCTGAAAAAAGATGTAGCTTTGCTTGGTTGCCTGACACTCATCTCCTGCTGTGCAGCCCAGTTCCTAACAGGACACAGACCAGTACAGATCTGTGACATGGGGACTGGGGACTCCAGGTCTAAATTACATTACCTCAGCGTGTAAAAGATCAAGAAGCAGTCACAGGACGAGAAGCCACTCCCAAAAGAGGATAAGGAGGGAATTACAGTCCATTCCAAAAACAATACAAATTACTTGTGGCTGGGCGCCCCCTGGACAACCCTCATCACAAATGGTGGAATAGCCATGTATTGACCCCACATTCCACTCCAACATTGCTCTTCCACTTCATATTCTTCATGTTAATTCTTCTGGCAAGGGACCTGTGTGGTGAGCATGCTGGCACTTTGCATCCATATACCAGATACAGTAAAGGCTACACCTTAAAACTAAAAGTGCAATACAGAAGCCAAAGAGACCCAGGAAGAGGGAATACCACCAATAGTCTGTAGCAGTCAGGACCATAATATTCTTGCACAAGGCTGCTGACATATGCCCCATGAGTTGTGCAGTTTCATTTGTAGTCCTGTTTCTGCATTCAATACATACGGGTATGGGCTCCAATGCTGATATTCACTCCTCACCACCCCAAACTGCATGTGTGAGCTATGGCTTGGTATGGTTATCCTGCTCTCTCATGAGGGAAAATATCTTCTCACACATCTGTTTGAAGAGGAAGTCAGAAGCCTTCCAACCTTGCAGCCGGTCCCAACATGTCTGGTTAGCAGGGTGAATCCACAAGGTAGGCTAGCAAAAGCCACAGTTGGGAAATCTGTACAGATCCAAGAGCTTGAGCAGTTGTTCACAGTGGCCAGCATTCCTGCCCATTGGGGGAAGGTGTTGTTTCTACAGAATCTAACGAGACAACTCCCAAGAATTTGTCAGAGAAACTAGGTAAACAAGGTCACAGTATACATTCTATGAAAACAGAAAGAACACAAAGGTTAATGATCGCAGTAAACCATAAACCAAATGGATGAGTGGGGAGGGGAACAGAGGGGAGCAAAAAGGGGATGGATGTAATATAACAACAATAAAATTTAAAAAAAATAAAAAAAACATAAACCAGTTTCTGAGTCTGCAAGAGGGTCAGATGAGAAGACTTCCAAATGCAAGGCTTTTGCTAGAATGAAATTAAGCAGTGGCAATTTGATATACTATCCTCTCTAACTATAGGTTAAATGTTTCTGGTGGTATCATTAGGTGCTGAGACAAATTCTGTATGCTTGATACTACATCAGTAGTTCTCCAAAATTCCAAATCAAAGGATGAAGGAAAAATGAAATATTAGTTTGGAAGGAGACTGGAGAAGTTCAGGATCCAGTCTAGTTCATAGATGAGAATTTTTTTTTTTTTTTTTTACTGAATTAGTTTACTTTCCATCATTGTGTATAATAGATTTTATTGAAACATAAATTTTCCTCTAAAATCACCCTCATTTTTATCAAAGAGCCAATCAAGACCAAATCACTTACTGTACTAAGTTAGCTTCAGTTTGGCCTAATTACTTGTGTAAATATGACATGAAAAGTAATTGATCACATAGCCTCAATTAAATTTACTCTGCTAGAATGTTACAAGGAATTCCTAGGTGAAGCTTTAATTAGCCCCTCAGGACTGAAAAGCTGCCATAAGGCTTTGCTTACAGACCCTGTAGAATTGGGTGAGTTTCTCGAGTTCTTGAGGTCTCCAAAATATCTTGAGGTTCTTTCCATGCCATCTTTCAGGAAAGTAACCTTCCCTCATTACCTGGAAAGACTGCCATGAACCATGTGACCAAACAAGGTACCAGACCATTTCTCCAAGGGGCTTTTATTGGCTTCAAAGTCAGTCTTAATTCCTTACAGCTTTCTGATGACATCCAGAGTTTAGGCAAGGCTCTTTTGATCATGACATTCCAGTCAAAGACTTAGTTGACAAAATCACAATTGGAAACTGGCTTTATACATCCTGTTATGTATAAACATAACCCATTAAGAGCTTCCAGAGGGATCAGGTAGGAAGAAAAATATAAGTGCCTCAATATTGCTTACAAAAGTATAGTTTATCAAATTGCTTAGAGAGACAGAAAGTTTTCTTATATCTGAAAAACAAATGATTAAAAATCAGCAATATTTTTAAATTAGCAATATTTTTCAACAAAAAGTTTAAAAAGCCACAATTACCTTCAGTTTATTATGACCCATAATTATTTTTTGTTTATCCTGAATATCTGCAAGCACCTCTATAAATCCAGTCATTTCACAGAAATCTTCACTCAGTTAGTTCAAAAGTATGATCTAAAAATCTATTATCAGAAATATGCAATCCAAAAGAAGTCAGAGTCCTCTCCGTGAACCCCTCCTGAGACACATATTTTTGCAAATGCATTGAAGCAAATCTATGACTGTTTATAAATGACAAGACTTAAAATGACATGGTTACAGAGTTGACTATAATGCAGTCAACAAAGGAATTTACTTTCCTACAACATTTTAAGATAACTAAAATTATAAATGAAAGTATATCAGAACTTATACTCTAGAACATCTACTTTAATAATAAGAATGTGTATGCAAATAGAACATATTTATTTTTCTTTATTTAACAAAGCTTCCCATTTACTTTAAGCATATTAAATAGGCCTAATTAGTTCCAAAACTTTTCTTTTATAAAAGAGGGAGAACAGCAAAGGGAACCCTCGTGCACTGTTGGTGGGAATGCAAGATGGTGCAGCCACTATGGAAAACAGTATGGGGTTTCCTTTAAAAACTAAAAATGGAACTGCCTTTTGATCCAGCAATTCCACTACTAGGACTATGCCCAAAGAAGCCTGAAACACCAATTCATAAGAACCTATGTACCCCTATATTCATAGCAGCACTATTTACAATAGCCAAGTGCTGGAAACAGCCTAAATGCCCATCAGTGGATGATTGGATCAAAAAACTTTGGTACATTTACATAATGGAATACTACACAGCAGAAAGAAAGAAGGAACTCCTACCCTTTGCAACAACATGGATGGAACTAGAAAGTATTATGCTTAGTGAAATAAGCCAGTCAGTGAAGGACAAATACCATATGATCTCATCCATTACAGGACAATAATGAACAAAACTAACAACAAGCAAAACAGAACCAGATATAGGAATACAGTGAATAAGTCTTCAGTGAGTAGGGGGAAAGGGGTTGGGGGGAGGAGGGAGGAAGAGGCAAAAAAAGGGGAGCAGTTTAGACAAGAACCTAGTATGGAAGAACCATGGACATGGACAACAGGTGGAATTGACTTTTGGGAGGAATGGGTGGGTGGGGAAGAGGACAGAGGGGAGCAAAAAGGGGATGGATGTAATACAACAACAATAAAATTAAATTTAAAAAAAAAAAAAAAGAGGGAGAACAAATCCTTGAGGTAGCCCAGTGGCCCATTGGAATAATTCAAAGTCATTTCTCAGTTAAAAAGTCTCTTAAAATTTAAACATTGGGAAGGCTATCAAATAAATTTAACCAAAATGGTATAACATAAACTTTTTGTAAGACAACACAGTTTATGTTAACAATTCCAAAAGACATTAATAAACTTAAAACCAGTTTTCACATCAAATAATCTGTCCAGACTACAGAATCCTGACAAATTTATATGTATTTACTTTCTTTGAGGCAATAAAATACTACAGCCTAATATCACCATGCAGAGGCAGAAAATCCACCACTTGTAATGCACAGACAAACACATATCACATAAAGATCATACACATGAAGACTGAACACGTAAAGACTATACACATAATCTGGCTTACTAATTTGGGTAGAGAAAGCACATAATGTTCTCGTTTGCTTGTCTTTTTGCTTCTTCCTCTACACAATCCTTCTGCAACTTTCCTAGTCCCTTTTAACTCATCCAGAAATTAGAACAACCTATTTTAATTCTATTTTCTTCAAAATATATTACCATAATTTATACCTTTTATTACCAAAGCCATATATTTTCCCCAATTTAAACATAAGTATTATCATTCTTTAGATTGACAAATTCATGAATACATTTCATAAATTTTACCATTTACTAGATGTTTAGCAAAACAATTCTAATTAATTTAAAACACAGCCTAGCCCTGGCTGGTGTGGCTCAGTGAATTGAACGCCAGCCTGCAAACTGAAGGGTCGCAGGTTCTATTCCCCATCAGGGCACATGCCTGGGTTATGAGCCAGGTTCCTAGTTGGGGCATGAAAGAAGCAACCAATTAATTGATGTAACTCTCAGACAGCAATGTTTCTCCTTCTCGTTCTCCCTCCTTTACCCTCTCTCTAAAAATACATAAATAAAAATCTTTAAGCCCTGGCTGGTAGCGCAGTGGATAAGGCACCAGCCTGCAAACCCAAAGGTTGCTGGTTCAATTCCCCAGCCAGGGCACATAACCAGGTTGCAAGCCAGATCTCTAGCCAAGTCCGTAGCTGGAGGCAGGTGAAAGGCAACCATATATTGATGTCTCTCTCCCTCTCTGCCTCACTCCCTTCCCCTCTTTCTGCAAATAATAAAATAAAATAAATTAGGGAAAATAAGTAAATAAAAATAAAATAAAATAAATTTTCTCTCAAAAAATAATAAAAAATAATAATAAAAATTTTTAAACAAAGTAAATGAAACACAACCTAAGCTACTCCTTACCAAAACAGAAACAAAGACAAAATCTAAAGCAAAGGCAATATTTCAAGAAGGGACTAGAACTAGTCTTAGAATTTCATCTCCTTATTATTCTTCTATAACTTAAGCTCAACCTCTAACTGCCGTACTTTTGCTTCAGTTGCTTCTTCCTTTTCCCCCACGCAGATCCTCTGCAAGGCTCATAAGAGCATTTGGGGCATCCTCCCAATCCTGGGATTCCCCCCACTATTTCCAGGATTATCCCCTGGCCTCTCCCACCCGGTATGTCACCACATGCAGTCTATTTGACAGGGGTACTTTTTGGAATATCCTGTTAGTAACACCAATTGTAGTGTAGGAGCCCCAAACTAGGGAGCTTCATAAGTATTTATGATATTCCAGAAAAAAAGAAGAAGAAGAAAAAAAAAACACCTGGTGAACTAGCAAATGTGGACAGACCATTACTTGCTTTAAAGGGTAGTGCACCAAGCAAGGGTGGCTGGTCAGTGTGAGAGAGACTGCACCTCCTTCCAGTCTAAGGCTCCTTGTAAAGGGTCCCAGACAAAGGAGCCACATGTCCTACATGTGACTCTAAATTACATTACTATAACAGAGGGATCCCCAAAAGTTTCCACAGCCCATGGAGGGTAAGGGAAGAAGATAGTACAGCTTTGAAGCTATTCTGCATATCTATGGCAGGCTGATAGCTAGACAATAGCTGTACTATTTGCTTGAGTAAAAGGGCAGATGATATAGCTTAAGATAGTTTTCATAACAATAAGGTATGGTGCTCCTAGTCAGCATTAAAATTGGGGTGAGCCATAAGGAAGGGGGTAATGCCATTTGAAAGGATGTAGGAGGCCCTGCTATTTGAAAGAATGGAGAAGAGTCCCACCATCCTCCATGAAAAGAAGCATGGTGGAGGGGGCATGTTAGAGGAGCATGATGGAGCAACAGGTCATAGCAGCTGCATGAGAAGTAGCTATGCAATTTGTAGCAGAATTTGGCCATGCAGCTCAGGCTAGTGAGAAAGCAGGTGTGCTGCTGTTTTGATCATGCCTGCTCCAGCTGACTCCAAAGCCACCATAGACTCTGCCTTGAAGGCCTGAACTCTATCTGGACTCTTGGAACTCCAGACATGCAGAGAAGACACTCTCTTAGGATCTGCGCCTTTCCTGGACTTCATCATGATCCAGTGTAACATGGCACGTGCTTTCCTGGACTATTTACACAGAGGCTGAAGACAATATACCCCAGATCCTAAAGGAGAAAACTGACAGATAAGGAATGAGGAACTGGTGGGCTTGGTTTTGGTTTATAGCCTTTTGGGGTGCAAGGAGAGTGCAGGGCTCCAAGCTGGAGTGCTCACAGACACCTTGTCCCATCCCAACCCCTGATTTAGAATATTGTAAATAAAGACATGTTTTTCTCAACATTAATTGCTAGGTCTTACACCAAGGCGCCACATAAACAAGCCCCACCTTGCTCAGTAACATTACCTCAGTGTGTAAAAGATCAAGAAAGAAGCAGTCATAGGACAAGGAACTGCTCCCAAAGGAAGATAAGAAGGGTGTTCCAATCCATTTCCAAAACAATACACATTCCTTCTGGCCAGGGGTGCCCTGGCCAGCCCTGTCATGAGAGTGGGAGAGTCATGTATTGACCCCACGCTAGGCTGAAATTGTAACAGTGAAAGTATCTTGCTAGACAAGAATAGAGTTGGCTCACTGGACTGGAGTGGAGCCGAGCTACCTCATGAAAGAGGGGCTGAGCTGTGACACAGGACAGGGGCCAGGGCTTGAGCTGTTTCCACTGAATAAAGTCCCCCTTCACCACACCCCACATTGGAGACTCCTGTTGGTGTTGAACTGGTGTCAACCGCTGTCTGTTGACAAGTGCTATCACATCCCCCAATAATACTAGGTATGGAAGACATTGGTGTCCTGCATGATAACTACAGGAATGCAAGGACAGCAGTACAGTCTCATGCCGACACAGCCTGGGCTTCTGTTCCCATGATGGGGCAGGAGGAATGTTAGCACTTCAACTCTGGGATACATCAAGAAGACAATGGAATAATCTCCTGGTTTCCCTTTGGAAGTCAGCAAAGTCTGCCCTCAGGAAGGGAAAGCAAAGGAAGAGAAGAGCACCATCCAGCTCCAGAATCATGTTGAATTTCTAGTGACAAGACATTTGGGTAGGAAATATTGACAATGAAGTTAGAAGATATAAGACAACTTCATGTACCCATATTTGGTTTGGATTGGATTTTAAAAAACTGAATCATCAACATAACGATGATATTTAAGTGTTTTTTAAATATAAGTGAGAAAGAGTAAGTATTAAGTGCATCACAGCTAAATACTTTCCTAGCAGAAGTTCCTGCATATTACATCTTTCCACCCTCTTCCTTTAGGAGCTCCTTACTCATTCCTCTTCTTGGAGGTAATTTGGTGATTCTACCACCAGATGGAGATGTCCCACTGCTCTTCACTTACAGAAAAGAAGTTCTTAAGAAATTTGTGGTTGCGGGGGAGGGGTCAGGTTCTCCTGTTCCACTGGTTAAGTGCCTTCAAGCCCTGAGAGCTAAAAGAATGTGGAGAGTGAGCCTAAAAGGTCAGGCAATATTTCCTCTCATTGTTTTCTTAGTCCTTTGGTTTCCATGGGGATCTGTGTTTGAGTAGCAACTCTGAATCCATTTACTACTCCTTAAGAATTGGGGCTGAGCCCAGAGACTAGCTGTGAAGAACAGCAGGAGCTGGAATGGGCGGAAAGATTTATTTGGTATATCTGGGTTGCAGAAGATGAGGACAGGTAAAGGAGGAGTGATGGGGTGGGCCTTGGAATGAGTTGCACAAAGGAATGTGAAAGGCAGACAATGTTTTAGTTTAAATAAAATTGGAGATATTAAAATCTTTTTAAAAACTCTTCAATCAAGGACACTCAAAATAGATTATATATAGACATGCCCTGGGCCCTGAAGATTACCAGGTTCACTGCCACCACTATCCAAACACACCAGTAGATGTGCCAGAACCTGCTGGTGATTCTCAGTCCCAGAAGCCCTCTAAAGCAAGTGGTGAGAACTTAAAGGAAAGACCATCCACTGTATTCCCTGGGCATGGCTTAGTGCTTGGCACATAGTAAGTTCTCAATAAAATATTTGTTGAATGAATTAATGGTTTCTAAAATAAGATGGCCTTGCCTAGTTTTACTTAGTCCTAGTTCAAGATTAGACAAAGTTGTTTGTTCTGTCATCAAAATCAAAAATATAAATGTCTTTGTTCACAGATTAACTCAAAGATTGGTTATGCTGTTTTGTCCTTGTTCTGCTTAAATCAGAGGTTTTTCATATTTGCGTTACTAATAGCCCCAGTTTCTAAGAACATTTGCATTTCTATCTGTTTGGGCTATTCATTCAAGTATCCATTCACAGATTGCAGTTGATCTACATATGAACAGCATCCTACTTAAAAATGGAATCAAGTCTCCCTCTTAGTCTCTTACTCACCAGCCCCACCCTTTCTCCTCACTTTCTCCCCCATTATCCTATTTAACTACTATTCCCTGTAATTGTATCATTTATTTCCTTGTATTTTTATTGCTTGTCACCTCCCACAGGTAACAAGCTCCTTGCTTCCTTCCTCACAAAGTCTTCCACTCTAAATTTTAGAGCCTAAATGTTAAAGTCTTAATTTTTTTCTGAAAACTCCAATGTAAGTGAATTTTTCATGGTCCTACTTTAATCTACTCACTCTTCCACCCTCCAGTCAGAAATGATCTTTCCTTCCCCTAACTGTGTACACATTTTCTTTTTTTTTTTTTTTTTAAGATTTTATTTACCATTTCCAGAGAGAAGGGAAGGGAGGGAGGCAGAGAGGGAGAGAAACATCAATGTATGGTTGCCTTTCACCTCCTTCCATCAACGGACCTGGCTAGAGACCTGGCTTGCAGCCTGGTTACATGCCCTGGCTGGGAATCAAACCAGTGACCTTTGGGTTCGCAGGCTGGTGCCTTATCCATTGTGCCGCCAGCCAGGGCTCTTAAGTGTGTACACATTTGACCAGCATCTCCACTGTGCTTACCACTTGCTATCTATACAGGACAGCATAATAATACTAGCTCAAATGTAGTGAGCTTGAAAAATTGGCCAGGCACTGAGCTAAATGCTTTAACTGAGTTTTGCTAAATCGCCACAATCCTATGCAGTACAAACTATCAATCGCATTTTTTATACAAGGAAACCTCCCTTGGAGAAGTTAAGTAAAATGTCCCAAATTATGCAGCTGATTAAGTGGTGAAGGCCATTAAACCCCAAAACTCACATCCCAGAATCCGCATAGTCTTAGGCGCTTAGACTTTGCTATAAGGTAAATTCATGAAAACTTCAGTATCATAATTCATAGCTGCATGATCTTCAGCAAATTACTAACCTCTCTAAACCTCAATTTCCTAACTGGTAAAATTGAGCTATTAATGTCTACCTGACAAGATTACTGTAAGAAAAAATGTAATTAAAGAGCCTCATATGGCCTTGTCACAAAGAAATGGCCCATAAAGAGTAGCTATTCACCTAATCTACTTACCTGTTTTACCTCCTATAGCAAAGTAATGCTTCTTCAGGAAGGATCTAGTTTTATTCTGTGGGCATTTAAGATATCGAGCACAGTGTTTTTTTATACAGTATAGTAACTAAAAATGGACACTTGTTTAATAGAAAGATGAAAGGAGGGAAGGATGAATTTATTGCCAGTGGACAGTCAGTCAAGTCTCCCTTCTTCCCAGAGAACTTTATACATGCCTTTATGAAATGTCCTTACATCACTTTATATTTTTTCTGTTTGTTTAACGTTGCCCTTCTCAGGGGAGGCAGGATCTGTGACTTATTAACCTTTGTCACCTCGGCGTTTCAGTTCCCTTAATACGAGCATGAATGTGATTTTATGTTGAGAAATGTATATTTTTTAATTCTACTTTCCTCCTAAATTCACATCCAGTGAGAGAAATATGAAATGCATTTGACAAATGTTTGTTGAGAGTTCAACTAATTAGAAGATCAAGTTTAATCCTTATGTCCAAAGGAAGGAATGGATTTCTCCAGCCTGGGCTTGGGTAAATCCTGAGGTGATTCTGCCACCTGGAGATATAGAACCATAAAACTGTAAGCTGCTTTGTTTTTGTTTATTATTTGTTTAACTTAATCTTTACTGTATTTTTTACAGTACCTTTTAGTCCCCTTATACCCTTCTTCGCTCAGCAGTCATCGCACTGTTGTTTGTATCCATGAGTCCTTTTTCCTTTTTGCTCAATCCCTCCACCCCTTAAACTCCCCCTCCTACTAGCTGTCATCCTGCTCTCCGTCTGAGTCTGTCCCCATGCTTTGGTTTTTGACTGGACTTCTTTCTGGTGGGTCACAGAGATTATCAGCAGGCCTGACTGTTGTTGGTAGACTTTAACTTTTTTAATTAATTTAATTCAAATTATATTTCAATATGAAAATTATAATTACTTTAAAGTCTGCAAAAGAAAAGGAGAGAGAACAATGTCAAGAATGAAGTTGGCCCTGGCTGGTGGCATAGTGGATAAGGCGCCGGCCTTCGAACCCAAAGGTCGCTGGTTCGATTCCCCAGCCAGGGCACATATCCAGGTCTCCAGCCAGGTCTCCAGCCAGGTCTCCAGCCAGGTCTCCAGCCAGGTCCGTAGCTGGAGGCAGGTGAAAGGCAACCATACATTGAAGTCTCTCTCCCTCTCTGCCTCCCTCCCTTCCCCTCTTGCTAAAATTAATAAATAAAATCTTTAAAAAAAAAAAAAAAAAGAATGAAGTCAATCCTACTCGTGCATTTCATTGAATGAGGACAGAGTTAGTCAGTTTTCTTGTCCCCCTCTCTAATATAAGCATGAGTGTGATTCGACTATAGTGAGAAATGCATATTTTTCAATTCTACCTACTCCCTTCTGCAGGCCAATTACATTATCTGATACTTAGCGAAAGAAATGATCATCTATTCCAATACCTGAACAAAACTGGCCTCCAGTATATTCCTCTCTCAGGGATTTTCAACTTGGACTCTAGGAAAAGCGATAGAGAGACAAAGAAACACTCATTTGTTTCCACTTATCCATGCATTATTGGTTGACTCTTGTACGTGTCCTGACCAGGGATGGAACCTTCAACTTTGGTATGTTGGGATGATGCTCTAACCAATTGAGCTACCCAGCCAGGTCAGGGCCAAGTTGATTTCCTAAGGCTACTTTTCAGGTACTCTGGGCAGTGGAGGGAGGTGTTCTTCCATTTCAAAAAACAAAGGTAATACTGGAATTTCAAGCTACATAAAAATGGACAGCTTAGAAATGATGTGTGCAGATGGCTGAGCTTTACAGTATAAAGACAGGGCAGATGATAGAGTAACTTTTCTTGAATAACAGGCCCATTTCTCCCAAGTTTCCCTCTTTGCCCTCTCTTTTCTTTCAGACTTTCATCTAATTTTTTTGAAACATACATATGCATACCCTGGTAACATTCATTCTTTGATCAAAAGATGGGAGCAGAGGTTGTTAAGCCAGGTAGGGCAAAGAAAGATCTAAAACATTGTAGGATAGAATTTGGTCATTAAAGTCACTTCTCCATCATCCTCAGTATCTGCCATAATCCAATGATCCCCTCTCCTCATCTTTACATAAACATTTAAGTTATATATATTCATCTCTCTATATATATATAATATCTAGCACTATCTCAAGAGGGAGAGAGAAAGGAAAGAGACAGCATCCACATGAATAGTAAATTCCTGAACTTCATAATAAATTCCATGAAATTAAAAGGATCATGGGGTCAAAACATGTACAATGCACCCTGGCTGGTAGCACAATGAATAAGGCTCCAGCCTGCGAATCTAAGTGTTGCTGGTTTAATTCCTAGTCAGGACACATAACCAAGTTGCAAGCCTGGTCTCCAGCCAGGTCCGTGGCTGGAGGCAGGTGAAAGGCAACCATACATTGATGTCTGTCTTTCTCTCTGCCTCTCTCTCTCCCCCTTTCTCTGGAAATAATAAATAAAAAATCTTTTTAAAAATTTTTAATAAAAAAAAATTTTTAATAAAATAAAGGGGAATATATATATATATATATATATATATATATAGTAGTTAAGCATCATCAAGAATTTTCTCAGTACATAGTCGCTAAAGACTCTTTCCTGGGAATAGACTCTAAAGTGGGGAAGGAATTATTATCTGACTGAAATAGTTTAAGGTATGAAGTTATTGGAATGGAATTACCTTCAAAAACACAATGGTCCCCATAAGAAAAAAAAAAAAAAGTTTATAAATTCCAGAAAGGATGGAGAAGTGAATTTAAGATCTATGTAATTTTTTTATTTATGGATTTGAGAGACAGAAACAATAATTTGTTGTTTTACCCATTTATATAGTCACTGGTTGATTCTTGTATGTGCCCTGACTGGGGACTGAACCCACTACTTTGGCATGTCTGGATGATGCTCCCAACTGAGCTACCCAGCCAGGGCTAAAATCCATTTTTTAAAAATATTTACTTATGCTTAGTTTCCTCGCTCACTTATGCCTTGTTTCTTCTCTATTTCGATAATACAGTAGAAAAAGAAATTTCCTATGATAAAGTATGATTTTGGAGAATCTTTTGAAAAGTCACTTACACTCTCTCATTTTTAGCTTACTGATCTGAAAGGTGAGAGGTTTGGAGATGATCTCTTCTGGGCCCTTTCAGCTCCAAAGTCTTTTAGGAAGCCACTTGTTCCTTTTCTTCAAGGTTCTTTCTGCAAGCTCTATGTTTCTATTATAGGTTGTCAGTTATTCATAATTTTCTGACATACTTTAATCCATATGTTCCTATTCCTCTGTGAGATTTGCCTCTGTGAGTTAACTCTTTTTTTCTTGTCACTCTGATTTATTTTCCTTTCTCATGGCTTGGTGTCTCTCTCTCTCTCTCTCCCTCTCCCTCTCCCTTTCTCTCTCCCTCTCCCTCTCCCTCTCCCTCTCCTTCTTCTTCTCTTGCCTTTCTCATCATGCTCCACTCACTCTCACTAATTGTCCCTAATTTCCCATCTGGTTTTGATTTATAATTGTTTTTCAAATGACCAACCTCAGGATCCCCAGGACTTTAACAAATTGTTCCTATAATATCTCCCTTTAAAATACACACACATACACACCATCACTCACACACCACACATGCACACCTCATCACCCTGACCCTACCCTTCTCACACTGCCAGCCGGGCTAATTTTCTTCCCCTGTGACAAGCTCCCTTTCCTTTTCCATTATCTTGTCTTCTTCATGAACTCTGTATCCCTCTTTTTTAACATAAGTAACTTGGAGAAATGTAGGTAAGCAAAAACAATACGTTTTATTCATCCTCTTATAGATGTTTAAATTTCTACCATCTTTTGCAGAATAAACTCTGAAAAGAAACACAAGGCTCAGTCTGAGTGACCCTCCTTGATCTTCACTCCCTCCCTCTGCCCCTAAAACACCATGGCAACTGCCACCTGAAAGAGGTCAGGCGGAAAATCATCTAATAAAACCAGGGATTGTTTGCCAGTGCTTTCTTATTTAAGTGAAGTTTTGAAAAGGGCACTTTCCCCCTACTCTTTATTGCCTTACTCCTTTAATGCTAGAGAGACAAAAACAAAAAACAAAAAACATGTGCTGGTCTATGGATTTAGAAGCATAATTTGTTGTAGATATTAATTGAAGTGCTTCACATTTTCTTCTGAGGTTGAAAGTTTGTGTCATCCTCCAGGTCTGTAACCAGAAAGTGAGGCCTATAACAGAAACAGAAGTCAGCAGAATGGCAATAAAGTGTCACATTGTGAAAAAACAAAAGCAAAAACAAAAGCACACAAGACTGTCCAAACAGGCATTCCTTGGGCAAATTTCAAACAACTGTTTATCAGTTATGAGACCTTGAACAAGAAAGCTACTTTGCTTCTCTAAGTCTCAGTTTTCTCATTTGTAAAATGGGGCATTCTACAAGTCTAAGATGGGGATTACATAATACTTATTTTGCAAACCTATTTTTTTCATCCTTCCGAGGATAAATTTATTGATTTCAGAGAGAAGTAGGGGAGAAAAACAGTGATGTGAGTGAGAAACATGGATAGGTTGCCTCCAGCACCAGCGCTTGCCCCAACTTGGGACAAACCTGAAACCTAGGTATGTGCCCTTATCAAGAATTTAACTGGCAAACTTTTGGTGCACAAGACAGTGCTCTAGCCAACTAAGCCACACCAGCCAGGGTGCAAAGCTATTTTAGAGGTCAAATTAGATCATGTATTTAAAGGGCATACAGAATGGTACTCACACCTAAGCTATGGTTACATACATTTCTAAATTCCTAGTTTAGTGTTTTGCAATTAAAAGCAAACTTCTCATACAATTTTAACTCTTTTGGAGGTAGAGGAAACACTTCCACAATGCCTAATCTTCTATAAACTAGTAAAAGAGGAATGCTAAAAGCTGAGTATTGTCCTGAGAAAAGGGCCTTGAATGAAATGCCAAAAATATGTGCTGGACCCTCATACAATTATAGTTGTATTTTTAGGGCAAAAGCTATTATTAACTTAGAAACTCTTTTAAACAGATTTTATTTACTTATTTTTAGAGAGGGGAAGGAAGGAAGAAAGAAGGAGAGAGGCCTCAATGTGTGGTTGCCTCCTGCTCTCCCTCAAGTGGGGACCTGGCCTACAACCCAGGCATGTGCCCTGACTGGGAATCAAACCAGCGACCCTTTGGTTCACAGGCTAACACTCAATCCACTGAGCTACACCAGCCAGGGCTAGACACTCTTTAAATGAGTCAAAAGTGTATTAATCTGAACAACATCAACAAACACTAGGCAAACAGAAGTATGTACATTTGAAAGGCATGTGCAAGTTGGGCCACATGCCAAGCTCACTTCACGTGTACCTGCATTCCCTTGTGATAACACTGATGTCCTTTAGGATTCTAGAGCCCATGGTTTAGTCAAGTGCAACTGTGTCAAACTTAATTCTGTGAAGAATCATTTAAGAGCTTGTTTAGATATTTTAGGCCCCACCCCCAGAGATTCTGACTAAACCGATCTGGGGTAAAGGCCAGAAATGTGAATTCTGGATAAATTCCCCATGTGATTTACCTTGAATCCAGAGGAACATATAGAACTCTGAGAGTCAGCATTCCTGACTAGCTTTTCATCTCTCTTTTTTTTTCCAAGGGTCTCATTTCAATCCCTTTCTCTTTGTTCCTCAGAATTCTGGGCTTCTTTATGGATTGTGGTGCTGACATCACAAAACAATGCATAGGAAAATTTCTGAAAGTCAAACATAATGACTGGCTTTCTTTTAATTAATTAATTGATTTTATAGAGAGTAAAGTTTTATTCAATCTTCAAGAAAGGAGGGGAACATGGTATGGAGAGATATACCCGACTTGCTTTCTTTCAAAGAGCAAATTTTCTTTGCTTTTTAAGAACTTAATGTTGACACTAAAAATGTCTTACCATTCATTTTAACTAATTCAGAGGCAACTTGTGTTCACAAATGAAGGCTACAGAGATTATGCCTAAGTGGTCTGATTTGAAAGTACTTTAAGCTATCCTTAAAGACAGAAAAAATTATTAGGCCAAAGCCAAAATGGAAGCCAAGATAGAAATTGTTGATAATATTAGAAAATATACAAAGCCACAAAACCAGAAAAAAGAGCTCATCTTTACCATCAGCTCCCCTCATCCAGAATATTTTCTTCCTTAGAGTTTCTCAGGTTCCCACAGGTGTGGGAAGAAACTGGGGGTAGGGTAGGGTGCCAGGATAGGCCCCGTTTTCATCTTCTTTATTATCTTCAGTGCCCTTGAGTGTCTCTTCACCTTCTTGGGAATGAAAGTGCTTCATTTACAAGGTCAAAAGACCATGGAACATTTTCCAAAAATTAACTCACCTATTGAAACAAGTAAAGTGTTGTTTCAATATTTCATTCTGCTATTAAGTTTCTTTCCCTCTCTCTCTTTCTCCCTCCCTCTCCTTCTTTCATTCTCTCCTTCTCTTTCTCTCCCTCCCTCTCTCTCTTTCCCCTCCCCTCTTCACTTCACCACACACAGAAACCCCTTTTCAAAGAGGCTTTTTTCCAACTCAGTGAAGTAAAGTCTTTGCCCCTTTGTGGGGAAGGCTCATTAACATTCCCACAGCAACATCTCTTCAAGGATTTTACTTTTGTAACTCTGTGGAGAGGTCAAGAGGCCACAGTGGAAAGAGGTAAAAGGGAAAAAAATGGTAAATGGGGGAGGGCGGAAGAAAGGATAGGAAAGGAAGAGCCTTTCCTTTCACAATACAGCCAGCAAGAAAGAGGAGGATGGAAAAAAATAGGAAAAGACAAGACAGAGAAGACTGGGAAAGAGACCAATATTGAACCCCCAAACCTACCCTTGGAGACTTCATAGACTCCTGAGAAAAACAGAAAGCTGTCTTTTCTCCTTTCTATTTCTCAAAAAGGAAGTAAACGATGAAAACAGTGGGATGAGAGAGTGACAGTCAATTCCACTGAGAAAGTCTAAGTTTTCCTGGCCTCAGTGTTCCCATTTCTTCTACAATAATAGCCTAGTGATAACTGCACCTGTTTACCACAGGGAAGTTAACAAGATGAATAAAAATACAACATCAGCAAGAGTTCCAAGGGAGGAATGTGGAGGCACCCAGGGTCCTGACCCCAAAGGACTGGGAAAATAATGGAGATTCAGTGAACTCCAAAGCAGAGATCAGAGTGCTTCCCAAATCACTTCAGATGCACGTACCTGCTTCATTTATCACCAGCAACCCTTCTACCATCTGTTGTCTCTCTCCTTTTCTTAGTATTTCTAGACTAGCCTGGACTTGTGTAAGGGAAGAAATGAAAAGAACTTCAACTTTGCACCCAACACTGTGAATGAGCTGTGCTTTACTTTTCTCTGAAGATGCAGCCATCAGAGATTTACATCACTCAACTCCAAAGGAGAAAATAATTCCCACTTTGCTAACTGATGATGCTTCAGGTGCTCTCACATCTCAGCTAAAAGAGTAAAGGGTAAATAAGGTTAAAACGCCTAGGCTATAATTAGCTGGAACATAGGGTATAGCTGGATATTCTATGTTCAGTAGCACAGTATTATTAAAATTCAGGTGTGAATAGCATGGCCAGAAGTTAAAGAACAAAAAAATGAATCACTTTTAGGTGTGCTGACAGAGCAAGAGAGACCTGGTTAATTGCTAAATGGTGTATTTTAAAGATGGAAGATATTCTTAAAGGTCAAACTTCATATCCAAAAGGACATTCTTCCCACAAAATTCTTGACAGTTGTTTTCATCCTCTGTGAGAATATATTACAGAGAGCTCACAAATTCACTGGAGAGTTCATGACTCTATTAGAAAATTCCTTTATATTGAGCTCAAAGTGCCTCATTGTTGCTTCCACCCATCTACATCATCTGCTCAGAGGTGGCCTCCCTGCGCCCCAGGAACTGGACAGGAATGGGAGAGACAGAAAAATCACTCACCTTGGTTGTTATTTTAAATGAGATTCTTTAAAATCAATAATTTTTTTTTCATGCTAGAAATCTGTTGGCACAGTATACCTTGAACATTATAGAGTTGGGGGGAAATGCTAGACTGACTGTCAGATGTACTTGGCTTCAAGGCCCATCTCTGTTACATCATTGCTGTGCAATCTTAGATAGAATACTTAACCTCACTGAGCCTTTTGGTTCATCTATAAAGAGGATCATCTATAATGAGAGAGAAAACCTGGCATGCTCATTTCAGAGTTGTAATAATAGTAACAAATGGCATGTGCATGAGAATATCCTATAAATTATAAAGAGCTCTACATACATTTAGTTATTATACTGACTAATCATCTTTTTACCAAATTTTTATACACCCATTGTTGACTGGAGGTATCTGACTTCTTGGCCTCATTATCAGGATATACCAGAAAGTTCTTATTTCAACTTTTATCCCAGAAGCAGTCATACTATTAAATAAGGTGGTCGAGAATTGTGAAAGAACCAAAAGTACTGTGAGAATCTTGGAAGAAGAGTTAGAAAAACAAGTGAGGGACATTTTCTGATCAGACAGCACAGGGAGAGGCCCAGGGCCTGGCAGGGAGGAGAGGGTTAAATCCCTTCCTCTGCAGTACAAAAGAAAAGAGTGTGCGGAAAGATTAGGATTTTTGCTTTTACAATGGGAGCTGCAGAAGCGTAGGGAAGAAGCTGAAGGAAAAAAAAAAAAGGGGGCGTCTCCCCTTTAAAGACTTGCAGAGATTGAGAAAGAGAGTCAGGGACAGAGAATCAGAGAGAGAGAGAGAGAGAGAGAGAGAGAGAGAGAGAGAGAGAGAGGAAAAGAGAAGAGAAGAGAAGAGAGGTGAATCTGTCTCTGGGAAGGGAGAACATCTCTCCCTTCACAGTGATTTTCACTGGGGGAGAGGCATCAGTTGGCTTCAGACCCAGGGGAAGACCAGACCAGGTCACCCTAGTTAAGACTTAAGTGAGCGTCGCCCCTCCCTCTCCCACCTCTCGGTACCCGGGAATGTCTAGGCGAAAGCAGCGGAAACCCCAACAGTTAATCTCGGACTGCGAAGGTCCCAGCGCATCTGACAACGGTGGGTGCCGGGGGAGGGAGTGCGGGTGGGAGCTCTGCGTCCAAGCCTGTGTGGGTCAGACCAGGGCAAGGGGAGGGCACCGGGGCCATGGGAAAAAAACAGGGAGAGGACATAGTCCCCAGGGTGGGGGAAGTTGAAAGAGTTGAAATGTGGGGACTAAGGTGATGACCTGTGCTGGGGAGAAACCCCACTTGGCTTTTCTCAAATTGATTCTGTTTGTGTTTCCCTTGTTGTGCTTCTCTAGATGAAATGGAGTTTTCAAACTGGCTCTGTCTCCCCACCCAAGAGTTTTCTCCCCAGGTCCCCCTTTGCTCACTGGTCTTTGTGCCGTTGCTAAGTAACGTCCTCAGACCTGAAGACTGTCTCTTAGGGGTGGGATTTTCCCCCCTTTTCTTTTCGGAGAGTTGGGTTGCAAGAGAATGAATTGGATAAACGTGAAGGTTCCCCTGAGGGAGAAGAGAAAAAAGTTTCTCATTGTGTTGGGCTGAGCTGAGAGCAGATCACAGCTCCCAGAGGGAGACAGCTAATGTCGGTCAGATGAAGCCTGGTTTGGGATGAGTATCCATGTCACCTGGGGAAGAGACTGGAGAAGAGGTCTGGATGAGGAGCTTAGGTTTGGGCTTCAAGGGAGGCCAAGTAAAGAAAAAAAGTATGAGTTAATATACCTGTTAATACATGCATATCCTTTTATAAGGATATTATCATCTGTTTTTTAAGAACAAATTTTCTTTATGGAGGGTGGGATTTCATGTATTCTTTTAACATTCCAGGAAAAGGCAGACAAGAGAGCAACTGCTAAGAAGTGACATTGCCCAAAGTCTCAGAAACAGAAGCATAGTCAAGACAAAAACCTAGGTTTCCTGATGCTCAGGGCAGGTGCTGCTCACTCAACCAAATTAGAGTTTCCAAACTTACTTGATGGGTAGATCTGGACTAGAGTCTGAGAACCTATCTTTGCAAACATCTAGGTAATTCTTAGGATCAAGCAAGTGTTGGCCATATAGGTTAGCGGAATGGCTGCCTATGTTCTCACTGTGACAGTCTGGAAGTCCTGGCTGAGGGATAAACTACTTAGCAAACTGTTGATTCACCCAACATGTAGTGTAGGATTAAGCACAAGGATTGTGAAGCTAGACTTTCAGGATTCAAACCCTGGCTCCACTACCTGGTAAGTTACGTAGCTTTACTTGGTTTACTTTGATCCTTGATGCCTCGGTTTCCTCATCAGCAAAATGGGGATGAATATACTAGCTACCTCATTAGGTAATTGAGAGAATCAAAATGAGTTAATTGGTGGGTGGGGGGACAGAGGGGAGCAAAAAGGGGATGGATGTAATACAACAACAATAAAATTAAAAAAAAAAAAAAAAGAGTTAATTTACGTGTGGCACTTAGAAAAACGACCAGCATAAATAAGTACTTAGTGCATGTAAGCCTTGTTGTCATTCTATGTTAGGACAGTGGCACTTCCTGCAAGTGCTGAAATATAACCAAAGCTCAGGAATCTCTTGGTGAACTTCAGCATTTCTTTATGATACGTGGACCATGAAAAGCACTAGGGAATGTATTTGAAGTGACCTAAACTAAGTCATGGACTTGGTTTTCCACTGTTGCTAAAAGAAATGAGATCACGCCAGTGCTCCACGTGTTAATGGAACAACTTTAACAGACATACTGTGTTTTGGGTAGAACACCTCCTTCCTCAGAGTTACTGCTTTGCTGGGATCCCACTGTGCTCATATTTAGAGGCTCATGGTGGTGACATTGTTCCCTCCTGGGACACATTAGCCCTTCTTAATGCCTCTGCAGGCAGGATGTTTCCTCCTCCTGCTCCACAGGAAACTTTTCTCAGAGCCTCAGAGTTGCCTTACAGTCCTGCTCCCCTGCTGGCTTGATTATGGAACAATGCTGAATCTCCCCCATCCCAAAAGGCATCTGCTCTCTTCTCCCAAGTCTGCTCACCCATTCTCATACCACAGCTGAGCGAAAAATCTGTGAGGGAGTCAAAAGGAATCTTTAGCAATTGCCCTGAGTGGATTCTCAAGCCCCTCCAACCATATAGATCCCACTTGGGGCTGTGAACACGTGGGGCCATGGAGATGCTGCTCCAAAGCCATCCCTGTAGAAACAGTGTGGGCTTGAATCCAAAGTTGGAAACACATTTCAGTTGAAAGATTGCTTTGAGCCACGAAAGTCAGAAATATAAATGTAAGGATCAAGAAAGTAGTAGTAACTTGCCCCAGTCAGTTGGTTGGAGCATCATCCTGTAAACCAAAAGGTTGTAGGTTCAATTCCTGGTTAGAAGGCTACATATTTAGGTTGCAGGTTTGATCCTGGTTGGGGTGCATATGGGGGACAACCAATAGATATTTCTCTCTCCCTCCCTCTCTTGTTCTTTTACTCTCTCTAAAGTCAATAAACATATCCTCAGGTGAAGATTTTAAAAAATTAATATTTTTTAAAAAATACATAGTAGTAACCTCCTAAGATCTGCCTTGAGAAAACTTAAAGGTTTTCTGATTAGAATTGTCCTGAAAGTGAAAGACTCTGGGGTTACCTGGCATGTCATTGGGTTTCATCTGTAAGATGTGATAGTTAGTTTGATGAATCTAAAATTCCTTCCTGCTCTTATGAGACATGTAAATTTCTCATTTTCCCCTTTTCCACAGATAGGGTTTCTATTTGCTTATGTGCTCTTCAGGGTCCTATTTTTACCTTTCATTTCAGAGACATTTTCTTGTTCTGCATGCCCCAAAACTAGGCAGGGAAGGTTCTTATTTGTGGGATCTTATATCTGTTCCTTGGGGTACCTGTGAATCTATGGTTACCATTATGAGCATCAGCAAACATGTATTCAGTAGACTAAGTACCACTGAGGTTTTCAGGAGACTGCCTTCTTTTAAGCAACATTGCCTCTATGTGATAAGCAAATGCAGAGCCTTTGTTGTACATTTTAAAAACCTCATTTCTGCAGTGACCTAAGATGTCACCAAGAAACAGTCTATAAAACCTGTTACCCAGCCCTGTTTTTGCCCTGCTTCTTTGACCAGAACACCAAAACCTAGTTACTGCACATAAATGATGAGAAGGAATTAGTCTATTTACTTAAAAGCTCTAGAGAGAAAAAAATCTCTCCCCTACAGAGCCTAGAAATCTGGATTAGAGAACATAAGGGACATGAACAGGGAAAATGTAAACTAGTACATCTGGGAAATAAAGGAAACGATGAGAAACCCAGATATTTAGTGAGAAGGAGAAACCAGGACAATAGCCAAACAGATCTAGAGGGAGAAATGGAAGCCAGCTGACATCAAGGGGAGCAAAAGGGGAAGAAAGCAAAAGTGGAGTTTTAAGGGCTCTGTTTTCTTTATATCCAGAAGTAGAGAGCATCATCTCTCAGGTTATTAAGCCCTAAGCCTTTCGGCCCTAGGTACGCCTGGGTCAGAAAGAGAACATTTCTGAGTGGATAGAAGTAACTTAGGCATGATGACCTGGAGAAGGGAGAAGGAAGCAGAAAGCCTAATTTTCAGTCTGCCTTGGGCTTTGAAGCTATGTGACCTTGGACAAGTTCCTTCTTTTTCCAGGCTTTAGCTTTTTTTATTTTATTTTATTTTTTTAAAGATTTTATTTATTATTTTTAGAGAGAGGAGAAGGGAGAAAGACAGAGAGGGAGAGAGACATCAATGTGTGGTTGCCTTTCACATGCCTCCAGCTACAGACCTGGCTGGAGTCCTGGCTTGCAACCTGGGTATGTACCCTGTCTGGGAATTGAACCAGTGAACTTCAGGTTCACGGCCTGCACCTTATCCACTGTGCCACCAGCCAAGGCTCAGTCTTTAGCTTTTGATGTTGATGTGTAATTAATAACCCTCATCAATAATATTTGTGGAGCATTTACTATTTGTCAGGTCCAATACTAGCCTCTTCATATATTTCCTGTTGTTTATTCCTCCCAACTACTCTATTACTACTTCAATTAAAAAAAAAAAAAAAGACATTTTTAGCTCTGGCTGATGTGGCTCAGTAAATTGAACGCTGGCCTTTGAACCAAAGGGTCACTTGCTGGTTTGATTCCCAGTCAGGACACATGCCTGGGTTGTGGGCCAGGCCCCCAGTTGGAGGCATGTGAGAGGCAACCAATCTCCTCTTTCTCTCTTCCCCTCTCTCTAGAAATAAATAAAATATTTTTAAAAATTAAAAAAACATTTTATTGTGGTAAAATACACATAACAAAAGTTACCATTTTAACTATTTTTAAGTGTAAAATTCAGTGGCCTTAAGAATATTTAGAAAGAAGGAACTTGTACCCTTTGCAACAACATGGATGGAACTGGAGAGTATTATGCTTAGTGAAATAAGCCAGTCAGTGAAGGACAAATATCATATGATCTCACCCATTACGGGACAATAATGAGCGAAACTAACAACAAGCAAAACAGAACCAAGTATATGAATACAAGGAATAGGCCTTCAGTGGTCAGGGGGAA
>PVIW01012094.1:13117-34010 GCA_004026585.1 Noctilio leporinus | reverse complement strand
CAATCATCAGCAAATCAACAAACAACAAGTGTTGGCGAGGATGCGGGGCAAAGGGAACCCTCATACACTGTTGGTGGGAATGCAGGCTGGTGCAGCCACTGTGGAAAACAGTATGGGGTTTCCTTAAAAAACTAAAAATGGAACTGCCTTTTGATCCAGCAATTCCACTACTTGGACTATACCCAAAGAATCCTGAAATTCTTTTTCTTGAAAGCTAAATACGCTATATAATTCAGTAGAAACTAAGGTGTACATTTTTTTAATGCTTGGAGATAAGCTTGCCATTCCTTCTTCTATGCTTTTAGTGTGAAAATTTGTAATAACCTAATCAGGAAATGGGCTGGCTTTGAAGTTTCCTTCTCACTTGGCTTTGGGTCTTCTTGTCATGCTCCCTGAAGAGAATATTTCTTCTGCAGCTCTACAGCTTTTCCCACTGTTATTTTTCATATGACCCTTCCTAGCATGGTTGTGGTGGTACAGCGGTATGCTGGGGGCATCCTCTGGTGTTCTGATTAAGCTTTGGGCTTAGGCAGGTGCTATGAACCTGGATAGGAAGGTGTGACCTGCAGCAGTATCCCTGCCACCCTTCCAACCAAAATGTTGGACCAAGCATGCATTTCTGTCTCATACAGTAATGGAAGTTCCCTCCCACCAACCAGTTCTCTTCTCCTATTGAACTCTGGTTTTCACCAGTACCATAAGACTATAGTTCATTTTTGTTGTTGTTGTTGTTTTTGCCATTGTCCCTACAAATTATTTTTGTTTTTATGGGAGATAGAGGTAGAGACTAGATGGAGTTTCAGTTGCTGCTACTGTTCCCCTCCATTAGTTAGTTCTGAAGGGGAGGGGAAAGCTTTCTTAGGATTATCCCCATGACCCCTGTGAACCTCTGTGGGGTTTTAACAGGAATATCCTGTAAGAAGCTGTGAACTTTTCTATGTCTACAGCCACCAGTGGCTTTATACTCTCACACTAGCCCACAATAAGCCTTTAGCATTTAATTAAAAAAAAAAGTTTCAAACTAAATTCTCTTCTTGGCTTATATATATGGCTTTTGGCAGCTTCTGCACTGTAAGTAAACACTAACATCTTGTTTTCCCCTGCAGTTACCCATTTCTCTCTAGATTTCAGGTTAATTATTTGTCCTGTGACCTCAATTCTCTCATGTGTTTAATAAAAAGCTATTACTTTGAAGTTTATTCACTTTTTTTTTGTTGTGGAAAGTATGAGAGAAATGCTTTCTTTCACTTTTTACATATCCAAGCTAAAATTGGTGGATACAATTTTTCATGCAAGATTCTGGGACCTGTGCTCCTTTGTCTGTGGCTTTACCATCCACTAGGGTTCATATATAATTATTTGTGTTTAAAGCTGACTTTTACATAGGATATTTTTTAGGTGTTAAATTACTGGGTGTTTCAGTGGAGGTTCTCCAGGAAGCAGGCTCTCCTCAGGTGGATATGAACCTGCAGAAGTTTGTTAGAAAGTACTCAGGATCAAAACCTTTGGAAGGGAAGGGAAAAAATGGTTGGACAGAGGAAGCTCATCTGTGATAGTGTTACAGTAGATAGCTAGTTAGACATCAACAAAAGAGAAGGGAGCCAGATATCTAAACTGAACTAACTGGGAAAGGGCAACTTCACAGTTACTCCAGACATCTGAGTGGAGAGGGATGGCTTTCCAATCTCCCCAGAGAAAAACTGGCCTGTGTAGGAGAGGGATAAGACAGTAAGGGGGAAATTCCTCTACAGAATTACACACAATAGAAGCCAAGTGAGGAAGCAAAACTATGAGGCATGCATAGTAGAAGCCAAAATAGACTATAAAGGGGAGGCATCTACCCTAGGAAAAAGGATTGATAGGATAAGGTCATGAAACCCCAGAAGATCCCGGAAAGGGATTGGGTAGGAAGAGGGCCCAACACAAGCCTGCAAAGAATTAAGAAGAAAATTGGTCTCTGTAACAGCTGCATGGGCCATAGTGCAGTGCAGAAAGTGGGCTGAATGGAAACAGAGATTGTGCTGGACTACTAGAGACCCAGATGCCAGGCTAATGGCAAGGCATCTCTACATCCTGGTCCTCCTTCTGGGCTTGGTGAAGAAAAGTGTGGGCTTTTGGTCCCAGAAGCTGAGCTTCCTCTGCAGTGAGACAAAGCTGAGTGACCTAGTCATGGATGAGACAGTGCAGCAGCCTATTCAGGGGCATCTATGCCCTGTGCACCCTTTCGTTTAATTTTTGTATGTGTGTGTGTGTGTGTGTGTAATATATATATATATATATTGCTCGATTCCTCCTATGTGTGAGTCCCTGAAAGTTCCTTTCCCATGACTTCAGAAAAGGTATACTTAATCTCTTGTAGATAGGTTTCTCATCTGCAAGGTAGAAATAATAAAAACAGTTATTTCAATGAGTTTTCATGTAAGAATTAAATCAGTAAATATTTATAATATGCTGAGGAGTGTGTCTGTATTTACTAAATGCTTCTTCATAATACTCACTCAAGGGCATGCTAATTGATTTTAGAGAGAAAGAAAGGAGAGAGAGAGACACTGACATGAGAGAGTAACATTGATCAGTTGCCTCCCATATATGCCTTGACCAAGGATTGAACTAGCAATCCAGGTATGTGCTCTGACCAGATTTGAACCTGCAACCTTTTGGTGTATGGAACAATGCTCCAACCAACAGAGCTGCTGAGCCAGGGCTATACTAAAATCTTGTTACTTTTACTGTTGTCATTTTGCACTGGCACCAACACTATATAAATAAAAGTGCTTATTACTCAGCATGAAAGCCACTCATGGGTTTTTCCCTCACCCCAAAACTTTTTTTTTTTTTTTTGGTTATTTTTTAGAGAGAAAAGAAGGGAGAGTGGAAGAGAGGAAAAGAAACATTGATGCAAGAAAAAAGCATCAATTGATTGCCTATCATATGCACCTGAACTGGGGAGTGACTCTGCAGCCTAGGTATGTGCCCTGACTGGGAATTGAACCCACAACCCTTCAGTTATAGGATGATGCTAAAACTGAGCCACATTGACCAGAGCCACTCATGGAGATTTTAATGAAAAGTAAAAATTAAAAATTTAAGACCATTTATATTTCTTCTTTTTTTGTCAATTATATGTTCAAGTCTTTTGCCTATTTTTATTAGGATGTTACATTTTTTCATGTTAAGTTATACAGAATATATATTTTTAAAGATTCCATTTATTATTTTTAGAGAGAGAGGAAGGGAGAGAGACATCAATGTATGGTTGCCTTTCACCTGCCTCCAGCTACGTGGAGCTGGCTGGAGACCTGGCTTGCAACCTGGTTATGTGCCCTGGGTGGGGAATTGAACCAATGATCCTTGGGTTCACAGGCTGGCACCTTACCACTGAGCCAGGGCCTCAGAATATTTTTATAGACTTAGAATATAATTTATTGGCCATGTAAGTCACACAAAATAGAATATTTCTAGTTTCTTGTATATATTTTAGCTAATTCAGGTTAGATTATTATATTTTTATATACTTATAGTGGGGAGTCTAATTAGTAGATCAATGTCAAAATAATATTAATGATGATGCTTATGATTATAAAAATATTATTTAATGTTAGCTAACATCTATTGAGTATTTACTGTCTAACATGGTAAGAGGCACTTATTCATTTATACATTATCTTACTCTCACCAAAAATCTTCTTTCATGTCCATTTAATAAACAAGAAAACTGAAAATTAGATAGGGAAGATGGTGGCAGAGTAGAAGGAAGTGATGACAGTGTTCTCAAGTGCCAGTGTGGCTAAAGGATAGGGTAGGGATCATGAGACAGCTGTAAGTCCCCAAGAATTGGAGTAGTAAGCCTCTGGATTCTAAGCTGCACAGTCCAGAGGCTAGAAACCTACAGAAGAGCAGGTGAGACAGTTCTGAACAAGCCCGGCTGGGTAGGCCAAGGTCAGCTCTGGGCAGTAGCGGCTTTTCCCAGAGGGGCAGCTCTGACTGAAGACAGCTTCAGGCTCCCTGGTGACTAGAAATCTGAGCAGTGAAGTGTGGACAGTGAGTGAAAATTTGGGAGGATCGAGGAATTGAATTGAACCCCTGCTGGGGAGGGACTGTGTGAGAGCCATGCTTGAGAGGCTGGGAGAGAGGAAATGTGGCTACCAGGGCCAGAGGTGGAGGAGGAGAGATGCTCCATGAGTGGGAGCTCACTGGCTGGGGCAGCATGAAAGCTGAAAACTGCGCTGCAACACCAGCACCACCCAGGGAGAGGGCAGCTCAGAGCCCCAGTGGGCAGGGAGGCCCATTCCCACACAATGTCACAAGGCTGTCATGGAAACCACAGCACAGAAACTGCGTGAGAGGGAAGCTTGCCACCAGCCCAACCAGCAGTGCCCATCAGACTGGAAATCTCCTTGAGGAGCCAGCACAGGAGGGATAGCCATCACCTGCACAAACAGCTCACTGAAGCATTCCCCGAAGAACCAGTATTCGAAGGGAAGGCCCCAAAACACAGTACAGAAACCCAGTTAGGCTACTGGAGGCTCAAGTACCGGGCTGTGGCACTCAGAGCCAGCCCTGACTGTAACAGCAATAGGCCCTGCCACTCCAAGGCCCCGCAGCCTGACTGTAGACTGCAGAGGCTTGATCAAGGAAAAGAGGCAGACTCAGGAAATGGATTGCTGCTAATCTCAAGCACCTGAGTTACACGGTGAGCTACATGAACTATTAGTCCCTAACATCCTTTTCAAAAGCCACTTCCAGACCTCACATTTAGTGCATTTTAAGTAAATAGTATTTATATCATGGTGTATTCCAAATCCCGTATTTTTTATTCCTCCCTCCTCTCAATTCATTTAACTGCCCAAGATCCTCTTCCTACTCTTGTTTTAAAGTCCATTTTTCCTCCTGCTAAAACTCATTCCCAATTCTCAATCTAAATGTTCCTTCCCTCTCCAGCCTCTTAAAACCATTTTTGTGGGTGTGCTACTAGGTGCTACACATTCTTTTTTCATCTAAAAACACACTGGGCCTCACTCTACCTTGACCAATCAGTGCTCATTGAGGGTGGACAGGGAGGTAGGTATAGCATCTTTACAAACTTAGCTATAAAATGTAGTTATAAATCTAAGGGAAATTATAAAACACTTCCTCTACCTCCAAACATCTCTTAATCTCTCTTTTTTTTTCTCTCTCTCTCTCTTTTTTTTTTTTTTTTTTTTTTTACCTCATGTTCCCATCTCACCTATAGGAAGTATAGCTCATACATTGTTGATTGTGCTGTGGCAAAACTTATTCACCAACTGGATTCATATTTTTTCTGCTTGTTTTTTCATCTCTTTTCTTCTTGTTTTTTCCTTTTTCACTACTTTTTCTCAGTTAACTTCCTTATGGTAGTTTTTTCACTTATGTATGTTTGTTTTCTCACACAGTATCTATATATAGGTATATATATGCACATATAAATACTGTATTTATAACTTTTAAAAAATATTTTATTATTTCCCAAGAGAGGGGAAGGAAGAGAGCCACAGAGGGAGAGAAATATCAATGTATGGTTGCCTTTCACCTGCCTCCAGCTAAGGACCTGGCTGGAGACCTGGCGTGCAACCTGGTTACGTGCCCTGGCTGGGAATTGAACCAGCGACCTTTGGGTTCACAGGCTGGCACCTTATCTACTGTGCCACCAGCCAGGGTGCTATATATAACTTCTGATTAGGCTTAATACAGTTCACTTGCACTTGTGGCATTCTGATTCTTCCCCTTCCCATTTCTATATAAGAGGTAAAGTTTGCTTTCTCTCTGGCATCTCCCTAGCACTGCTAGCCACTATCTTTGCACCTTTCAAAATTAGCTATATTTCAGTCAACTCAATTGTTTTCCCCCTCTTATAATAGTCTTATTATATCTACATTCTTATTAAGACTGGCTTATTTGCAGCTGAGGGTGAGATTAAGGGTGGGGGTTACTTTTGAGAGTATGGGTATTTAGCTAGGCCTTTATGCAGTCAAAAGTGTGATTAAGGGTGCAAGATATCTTTGAAAGTGTGGTTATTTTGCCTGAACGGGTGGTTCTGTTTTAGGAGCAGCTCAATAACAGCATGTGAGACATAGTAGAAGGAATGTCTCTCAGCCAGCCAGCTGGAGTGAAAAACTCATCAAGGAGCAAAACATAAACCAAATCCAAAATACATCAGACAGCCCAAATTAATGACATAAAGGGCACCCCAAGAGCAAGAAGTTGAAGAAATATAGGAGACTGCATTACTGAACTCCACAAATCTCCTACTGCAAAAGGGCATTCCACAAAAGCAGGGATCATAGCAGATTAATCCAAGAAACAAAAATAAGCAACAAACAATAGACACCCAAAATAGGGAGAAAAAGAAATAGTTCATCATCAAAAGGAAAGGAGGAATCACCAGACTGCTAAATGAAGTAGAAACAAGCAAACTATAAGACATGGAATTCAAAGAAATGGTTACAAGAAAGCTCAATGAGCTCAAAGAAAACTACGAAGAACTACAGGGCAACTACAAGGAACTTACTGAAAATAATACCAGCATTAAAGAGGACATAAAACCATCAGTAAGAACCAGGAGGAAATGAAGAACACAATCTCAGAACTGAAGAACACAATAGAAAGAATTCAAAGCAGGTTAGAGGAAGCAGAGAACTGGATCAGCAAATTGGAGGACAACATGGAAAAAATAAACAAACAGGGCAACAAAATGAAAAAAGACTGAAAAAGAATAAAGAGGTTTAAAGAGAGATATAGGATAACTGGAAATGCAACAATATTCATATCATAGGGATACCAGAAGGAGAAGAGAAGCAAGGGATAGAAAACCTGTTTGAAAAAGTAATGACAGAGCTCTCTCCTATCTCTCTCTTTTTCTCTCTCCCCAAGAAGAACACACAGAAAGACAGGCGGTCTCTCTCTCTCTCTTACCCTCACCTGGTGAACATGCAGAGAGACATGCAGTCTGTCTGCTCCCCAAAATGGATGTGCAGACAGGGATTCATTTGCTCTCCTGGATGGACCCATAGACAGACAATTGGACTGAGAACTCACCTGGTCTGAGAAGGAAGGAGTGAAGGAGGTAAGGGAGAAAAGCAGCTTGCACAGAGATAGGGAATTACCTGTGATATAAGAGTTGGGGAGTATGAGCAAGATATTCCCCTAATTGGTTATAGCAGCTGCCAGGAACTTTGAATTTATAACTGGAATTCTAAGCTGTGAACCACTTGTTGTGTTTCTGAAAGACAGCATCTTTTGTTTGTCTGTTTTAAAGCTAGCCTAATTGGGAATTACTGTATATGTTTTTGGTGTTTTTAAAGGGAGTGGGATTTAATGGCACAATTGCACCTTTAATACAAAAAGGAAAAAGAAAAAAGAAAAAGAAAAAATCAAGACAGAAAACTACCCTAACTTGATGAGCAAAAATGTCACTCAAGTTCAGGAACCACAGAGGGTTTCAATGAAGATGAGCCCAAACAGGCCCATTCCAAGACACATCATAATTAAAATGGCAAATTTGGGAGCAAAAAGGGGATGGATGTAATACAACAACAATAAAATTTTTAAATAAATAAATAAAATGGCAAACTTCAAAGACAAGGAGAGAATCCTAAACTTATCAAGAGAAAAACAGCTAATAACATATAAGGGGGGCTCCAATAAGGTTATCAAATGATTTCTCAACAGAAACACTACAAGCCAAAAGGGAATGGCAAAAAATACTCTAAGTAATGAAAAACAAAAGTCTGAGACCAAGAATACTCTACCCAGCAAGGCTCTCATTCAAAATGGAAGGTGAAATAAAGACTTTCCCAGACAAAAGGAGGCTAAAAGAATACACCTCCACCAAACCAGCATTGCAAGAGATGCTAAAAGGCCTACTTTAGAAAGACAAAGAAACAAAGGGGAAAAATGTCAATGAAGAAGTACCTATCAATAATAACCTTAAATGTAAAGGGATTAAATGCACCAATAAAAAGGCATAGGGTACCTGAATGGTTAAGAAAACATGACCCACATATATGTTGTCTTCAAGAGATCCACTTCAGAACAAAAGATAGATACAGACTGAAAGTGAAGGGATGTAAAAATATATTTCAAGCAAATGGACATTAAAAAAAAAGGCTGGGATAGCAATACTTATGTCAGACAAAACAGATTTTACAATGAAGGCCATAAAAAGAGGCAAGAAGGGCATTTCATAATACTTAAGGGATCAATCCATCAAGAAGACATGACCCAAACTAGGAGCACCCAAATATATAAGGAAAATCTTGGAGGACTTCAAGAAAGATATAGACAGCAACACAATCATAGTAGGGGATTTTATTTTATTTTATTTTATTTTATTTTTTACATTAAAAAAATTATTGTTGTTGTATTATATCCATCCTCTTTTTGCTCCCCTCTGTCCTCCTCCCCACCCACCCATTCTCCCCAAAGTCAATCCCACCTGTTGTCCATGTCCGTGGTTCCTTTATACTAGGTTCTTGTCTAAGATAGTAGGGGATTTTAATACCCCATTATCAACAATGGACAGATCTTCCAAAAAACAAACAAACAAACACCAAGAATATTGTAGCATTGAACAACACTCTACATGAAATGGACTTAACTGACATATGCAGAACTTTTCACCCCAAAGCAGCAAAATACACATTCTTCCCTAATGCACATGGAACATTCTCAAAGACAAACAACATGGTAAGACACAAAACAAGCCTCCACAAATTCAAGAAATCTGAAATCATACCAAGCATCTTCTCAAATCACAATGGCTTGAAACTAGAAACCAATCTCAAGGAAAATAATCCAAAAACAATACAATTCATGGAGACTGAATAGCATGCTATTAAGAAAGGAATGGGTTAATAATGACATCAAAGAAGAAATCAAAAAGTATCTGGAAACAAATGAAAATTAATTCACAACACCCCAAAACCTCTGGGACACAGTGAAGGCATTCCTCAGGGGGAAATTCATAGCAATACAGTCCTCCTACCTAAAAAGGGTAGAAGAAACTCATACAAGCAACCTAACCATAAAGCTCCAAGAACTAGAACAGCACCAACAAACAAAGCCCAGAGCAAGCAGAAGGAAGGAAATTGTCAAGATCAGAGCAGAATTAAACAACATAGAGTCTAAAAGCACAATTCAAAGGATCAATAAATCCAGGAGCTGGTTCTTTGAAAAGAAACAGAATTGACAAACCATTAACTAGCCTCATCAGTAAAAAAGAGAGAGGACCCACATAAACAAAATCAGAAAAGACAGAGAAGTCACGACCAATATCACAGAAATACAAAGGGTTGTAAGAAATTACTACATACAACTATATGACAAGAAATTTGAAAACCTGGGTGAAATGGACAAATTTCTGGAAATGTATAACCTACCAAAACTCAATCAGGAAGAAGTAGAAAGCCTGAACAGACCAATAACAAGTAGAAATTGAAGAAGTAATAAAAACAAAACAAAACAAAACAAAAAACTCCCAGCACTCAAGAGCCCTGGCCCAGATGGCTACACAGGTGGATTTTACCAAACACTTAGGGAAGAACTAACTCCCATTGTCCTCAAACTATTCCAAAAAATCCAAGAGGAGGGAAGACTCCCAAATTCTTTTTATGAGGCCAGTATTATTCTAATTCCAAAACCAGGTCAAGATCTAACAAAGAAAGAAAACTACAGGTCAATATCTCTGATAAACTTAGATGTGAAAATTCTCAACAAAATATTGGCAAATCAAATCCAGCAATGCATTTAAAAAAGTATACACCATGAATAAGTGGGATTTATCCCAGGGATGCAAGGATGGTTCAGTATCGGCAAATTAATAGATGTAATACACCACATAAATGAACTGAAAGACAAAAACCATATGATCATATCAATAGATACTGAAGAAGCATTTGATAAAGTACAGTACCCTTTCATGATGAAAAATACCCTCATCAAGATGGGAATAGAGGGAGCATACCTCAACATAATAAAGGCTATATATGAGAAACCTGAAGCTAACATCATACTCAGCAGGCAAAAACTAAAAGCCTTTCCCTTAAGATCAGGAACAAGGCAAGGGTGTCCACTCCCTCCACTTCTATTCAACATAGTCTTGGAAGTTCTAGTCATAGCAATCAGACAAGAAAAAGGAATCAAAGGCATCCAAATTGGAAAGGAAGAAGTAAAACTGTCATTATTTGCAGATGACATGATAGTGTACACAGAAAACGCTATAGGCTCCACTAAAAAACTACTCCACCTAATCACTGAATTTGGCGAAATAGCTAGACATAAAGTCAATATCCAGAAATCAAAGACATTTTTATACACCAACAATGAAACATCAGAGATAGAAGCTAGAAAGCAAATCACATTTACCACAGCAACAAGGAAAATAAAATACTTAGGAATAAACTTAACCAAGGAAGTAAAGGACTTGTACTCAGAAAACTACGGAACACTGAAGAAAGAAATTAAGGAAGATACAAGTAAATGGAAGTATATACCATGTTCATGGTTGGGAAGAATTAACATCACTAAAATGTCCAGGGTCCCGACTGGTGGCACAGTGGATAAGGCACCAGCCTGTGAACCCAAAGGTCACTGGTTTGATTCCCAGCCAGGGCACATAACCAGGTTGCAAGCCAGGTCTCCAGCCAGGTCCATAGCTGAAGGCAGGTGAAAGGCAACCACACATTGATGTCTCTGTCCCTCTCTGCCTCTCTTCCTTCCTCTCTCTCTAAAAATAATAAATAATATCTTTGAAAAAGGAAATACTACCCAACCCCATCTAGGGATTCAATGCAATCCCTATTGAAATACCAACATCATATTTCACAGAATTAGAACAAACACTTAAAAAATTCATATGGAGTCAAAATCCACCCTGAAGTAGGAGGAATAACAATACCAGATATCAAGCCTTATTACAAAGCCATACTAACCACAACAGTCTGATACTGGCACAGGAACAGACAAACGGATCAATGAAACAGAATAGAGAGCCCAGAAATAAACCCAGGAATCTATGGGTAATTAATATATGGCAAAGGTGAAAGGAACATAAAATGGAGTGCAAATAGCCTCTTCAACAAGTGGTGTTGGGAGAATTGGACAGGCACATGCAAAAAAATGTAACTACACCATACACTAGAGTAAACTCAAGATGGATAAAATAATTAAACATAAGCAGTGCTACCATAAAAGCCCTATAGGAAAACATAGGCAAAAAAATTACTGATATCCCACAGAGCAAAATTTCCACCAAAATATCTCCCAAGACAAAGGAAATAAAGGAATGGATAAACAAATGGGACTACATCAAACTGAAAAGTTTCTGCTCAGCCAAAGAAAACATCAAGAAAATAAAAAGGGAACCAATCATATGGGAAAACATATTTGCCAATGGCATCTCAGACAAGGGTTTGATCTCCAAAACATATAAAGAGCTAATATGACTCAACAACAGGGAGATAACCCAATTAATAAATGGGCAAAGGACCTGAACTTCTCCAAGGAAGACATACAAAGGGCCCACAGGCACATGAAAGAATGCTCAACATCACTAACCATCAGAGAGATGCAAATTAAAACTACAAGGAGATACCACCTTACACCCGTCAGAATTGCCATCATCAACAAATCAACAAATAAGTGCTGGCGAGGATGTGGAGAAAAGGGAACACTGGTGCACCGCTGGTGGGAATGCAGACTGGTGCAGCCACTATGGAAAACAGGATGATATTTCCTCAAAAAAACTAAAAATAGAACTGCTCTATCACCCAGTGATTCCACTGCTAGGATTATACTCAAAGAATCCTGAAACACCAATTCAGAAGAACCCATGCTCATAGCACTATTTACAATAGCCAAGTCCTGGAAACAACCTAAGTGCCCTTCAGTGGATGAATGGATCAAAAACACTTTGGTAAATTTGCACAATGGAGTTCTATGCAGCAGAAAGAAAGAGAACCCCTACCATTTGTGATAGCACAGATGGAACTGGAGAGTATCATGCTTAGTGAAATAGGCCAGGCAGCAAAAATTACATACCACATGTTCTCACTTAATACAGGGGACTGATGAACAAACAATCAAGCAAACAAAATAGAGCCAGAGACATGAATGCAAGGAACACATTTTCAGTGTACAGAGTGGAGAGGGTGTGGGTTGAGGAGAAGGAGGCAAAGTTACCCTCCTTTGAAAGAAGGGGAACAGTTTAGTCAAGGAACTAGCATGGATGACCCATAGACACAAACAACATGTGGGATTGATTGAAGGGGGGAGATAAGAAGGATGGGAAAGGGAAGAGAAGAGGGGGGAAAATGAGATGAATATAATATAACAACAATGAAAAATAAATTAAAAAATATGGCCCTGACCAGTGCCTCAGTGGATAAGGCACCAGCCTGCGAACCCAGAGGTCGCTGGTTCAGTTTCCAGCCAGGGCACATAACCAGGTTGCAAGCCAGGTTTCCAGCTAGGTCCATAGCTGGAGGCAGATGAAAGGCAACAACACATTGATGTCTCTCTCCTCTCCCCTTCTGCCTCTCTCCCTTCCCCTCTCTCGAAAAATAATAAAATGAATAAAATCTTTTTAAATAAATAAATAAATATGCACATACACTCAAACATGTGCATATTCTATAGTCAAACTAATCTGGAATATCTGATTCCAGAGATAGACTATACTGTAGATATCAGCATAGTAATGGAAAAATAAAATAAAAATAAAGAATAATAAAATTTTACAAAAAAGTTTTAAGGAACACTTTAGGAAAGATAGCTGTTTAAAGTGTGTATCACATGATTTCTCCTAGTTTCATCTTAGATCTTTTATTTATCATTATACCACTAACCAATTGTAGAAATATTGTTCTATTTCACACAATCGGTAAAATGCCATACTGTACTATCAGTCTCTCTACAAGAGGAGGTCTTTAGTGCCCAGCTGTCTGGGATTCTGTTCACTCATTATTACTATTAATAATGAAAACAAAAGAGAATGATCTAATCAAATTAGCTAGTGAGGAGGATCAAAGATGGCGACAGAGTAGAGAGCAGTGTTGATGATGTTCTCGGGTACCACAGCAGCTGGAGAATAGGGTAGGAAGCACAAGATGTCTTCAGGTCCCTAAGATTTGGAGCGGTCAGCATCTGGACTCAGGGGAGCACAGCCCAGAGGCAGCAGAGACCTATAGGAAAGCTGGTGAGACAGTTCCAAACTGGTCAACGGGCTGAGGTCGTCTCTGGGCAGGGGCAGCTCTACCCAGAGGGGCGTCTTTAACTGAAGCCAGCCCCAGGCTCCATGGTGACTAAAAAT
Source organism: Noctilio leporinus (assembly GCA_004026585.1). Classification (NCBI taxonomy): domain Eukaryota; kingdom Metazoa; phylum Chordata; class Mammalia; order Chiroptera; family Noctilionidae; genus Noctilio; species Noctilio leporinus. Next base: position 20,683 of record PVIW01012094.1, on the reverse strand, counting down.
CTGAGCAGTGAAGTGTGGACAGTGAGGGCAAACACTGGAGGCAAGAAGGAATTGAATTCCTGCAGGGGAGGGACTGTGTGAGAGCCTCACTCTGGCAACAGAGTGAGGAAGCTCCTCACTGGGACAGAGCCAGAGGAGAAGAGGCCTGAGGGGAGCAGGAGCTGGGGAGCAGGGAAGTACACTGGCCAGGGTGGCAAGAGGGCCCAAAATGGTGCTGCTGGGCCACCAGGGAAACAGAAGTTTGAAGCCCCTGCAAGGGGGGAGGCCCAGCCCTGAACACCCACACAGGCCCTCAGGCTCCCGCAGAATATCCAAACTGAAAGCCAGGAACTAGTAGATGGGGCAACTGACCTGACCATTGCCAGCAACAAAGACCGCACTGCAGATGCACTGGGAGGGGCATATCACGCAGGCAGTGTAAAAGACTCCTGGGAGAGCTGGTCTGCTTGGAGGATTGGCCCCACCCGGGGGAGCTAGGCAGTGTTGGCAGACCCCGGGCACTGTTGGCAGACTGTGGCTGCCTCCCCTGGGAGCTGCTGAGGCAGGGCCAGTCATCACAGGAGCCAGCGAGATTGCAGACAGCCCTACAGGGGTGCCATGTGCCCATCACAAGCAGGAACCCCTGCCAGAAGTTGGAGGGAACACCCTGCAGGCCCCAGAACACCGGCAGCCCTAAAACCCAGCTACACTACTGAAGGCCCAGCCTACCTGGGAGCTGACATTCAGAATCAGCCCTGACTGTGACAATCATAGGCCCTGCCACTCCAAGACCAGCTAGACTGTAGACTGTAGAGACCAGACCAAGAAAAAGAGGCAGACTCAGGAAATGGATGGCTACTAATCTCAAGCTCCTGAGTTACACTGAGAGTTACATGAACTATTAATCCCCAACATATCCTTTTCAAAAGTTACTTATTACATATTTTTAATCCTCCCCACTCTCAATTCACCTAAATACCCAAGACCCTCCCCCTACTCTTGATTTAAAGTCTACTCACACTCTGGCTACAACACATTCCCAGTCCTCAGTCTAAGTATTCCTCCCTTCCCCAGCCATCTAAACCCTTTCTTTATTCTTTTTTTCTTCCCTTTTCTTTTTTTTCCCTTCCTTTTTTTTCTTAACTTCCTGTTAAAGCTCAAAGGTCATGGCTCTACCTGGACCAATCAGAGATCATAAAGGGTGAACAGCCAATTAAACCTTTTCTTTATTAATAGCTTTCCTTTTCCTTGTTTTTTCTTTTTTTAATTTTTTAATTATTTTTCTCTGCTATAAGCCCACAGGTCCTGGCTCCACCTGGACCAATCAGGGATCATTAAGGGTGAACAGTCACCTAAACCCTTTCTTATTATTATTATCTTTTTTTCCTGCTAAAAGCCCACAGGTCCTGGCTTCACCAGGACTAATCAGGGACCACTAAGAGTGAACAGGGAGGCAGATGCAACTATATATATAGGCTTATATTGTTCACTCATACTTGAGGCTTTCTGATTCTCCCTCTCCTCATTCATATGAGAAAGGATAGAAGGAGAGTCTTGACTGGAAGTAAAGGAGCATACACATACACAACCAATCCAGAATACAATCAGACAGCCCAAATGAAGGCCACACCAAGAACAACAAGTGGAGAAAATCTGGGAGACTGCAACATTGAACTCCACAAAGCTCCTACCACCAAAGGGTGTTCAACCAAGGCAGGGAAACAAAGCAGATTAATCCAAGGTGAAAAAAAAACAAAAAAACAAAAAAACAAAAAGCAAGGAACAACAGACACCCAAAAAGGGGGAAAAAAGAATCAGTCCATCACCAAAAGGAAAGGAAGAATCCCCAGAAAGACAACGAAATGAAACAGAGGCACAAGAAATATCAGATAAGGAATTCAAAAGAATGATGATAGAGAAGCTCAATGAGCTTAGCCAGCTCAAAAAAAACTATAAACAACTCCAGGGAAGTTACAAGGAACTTACTGAGAGCTACAACAGCATCAAAAAGGACACAGAAACTATCAATAAGTGCCAGGAAGAAATGAAGAATCTAATTTCTGAATTAAAGGATACAGTAGAAGGAATCAACAGTAGGCTAGAGGAAGCAGAGAACGGGATCAGCGAGTTAAAGGATAATGTAGACAAATACTCCAAGACAGTACAAGAGAATAAAAAAAGACTGAACAAGATTGAAGAGGGTTTAAGAGAGCTGCAGGACAACATGAAACGTAACAACATTCGTATCATAGGGATACCAGAAGGAGAAGAGAAACAAGGAATGGAAAACCTGTTCAAAAAAGTCATGATGGAAAATTTCCCTAACATGATGAGTGAAAACATTAATCAAGTTCAGGAAGCACAGAGGGTCCCAATGAAGATCAACCCAAACAGACCAAGACTAAGGCACATTATTATTAAAATGGCGAATTTCAAAGACAAAGAGAGAATCCTAAAAGCATCAAGAGAGAAAAGACAAATAACATATAAAGGGACTCCAATAAGGCTATCAAATGATTATTCAAGAGAAACAATTCAAGCCAGAAGGGAATGGCAAAAAGTATTTCAAGTCATGGTAAACAAAGGCCTGCAACCAAGAATACTCTACCCAGCAAGGCTCTCATTCAAGATAGAAGGAGAAATAAGGAGCTTCCCAGACAAAAAAAGACTAAAAGAATACATCTCTACCAAACCAGCATTGCAAGAAATGCTAACAGGTCTGCTTTAAAAATAAGTAAACAAATAAAATGAAGAAACAGAGAAAGCCAAAGAGGAATAGAGACACAAAGGGAGAAAAAGGCAATGAATAAGTATCAATCAATAATCACCTTAAATGTAAATGGATTAAATGCACCAATCAAAAGACATAGGGTAGCCGAATGGATAAGACAACATGACCCACATATATGATGTCTTCAAGAGACCCACCTCAGAACAAAAGATCAACACAGATTGAGAGTGAAGGGTTGGAAACATATATATCAAGCAAATGGACACGAAAAAAAAAGCTGGAGTACCAATAATGATTTCAGACAAAATAGATTTTACAATGAAGGCCATAAAAAGGGACAAAGATGGACATTTCATATTACTTAAGGGAATAATCCATCAAGAAGAAATCACACTGGTAAACATATACGCACCCAACATAGGAGTTGTTAAATATATAAGGAAAATCTTGGAAGACTTTAAGAAAGACATAGACAGCAACACACTAATAGTAGGGGAATTTAATACCCCACTGTCAACAATGGACAGATCTTCCAAACAAAAAATCCCAAAGATGTTGTGGCATTGAACAACACTCTACAGGAAATGGACGTAACTGATGTATACAGTCTTTTACCCCAAAACAGCAAAATACACATTCTTTTCAAATGCACATGGAACTTTGTCAAAGGTAGACCATGTGGTATGTCACAAGACAAGCCTCCAACAAATGCAGGAAAAATGAAATCATACAAAGCATCTTCTCAGGTCACAATGTCTTGAAACTAGAAACCAATCTCAAGGGAAAAAAACAAAAATTCTCTAACTCACTGAGACTGAATAACATGCTTTTAAGCAATGAAGAGGTCAACAATGAGATCAAAGATGAAATCAAAAAGATCCTGGAAAAAAATGACAATGAACACACAACAGCCGAAAACCTGTTGGATACAGCAAAGGCAGTATTCAGAGGGAAATTCATAGCAACACAGGCCTTCCTAAAAAGGTCACAAGAAGTTTATAAAAACAACCTAACCATAAAGCTGCAAGAATTGGAGGGGCAATAACAAACAAAGCCCAGAGCAAATAGAAGGAAGGAAATCATCAAGATCAGAGCAGAACTAAATAACTCAGAGATTCAAACTACAATTCGAAGAATCAACAGGTCCAGGAGCTGGTTCTTTGAAAAAATAAACAAAATGGAAAAGCCTTTATCCAGATTCATCAAGAAAAAGAGAGAGGACCCAAATAAACAGAATCAGAACTGAAAGAGGAGAAATCACAACTGATACCTCAGAAATACAAAAGATTGTAAGAAATTACTACAAACAACTATGTGACAAAAATATGACAACTTGGATGAAATGGACATATTTCTGGAAATGTACAATCTACCAAAACTGAATCCAGAAGAAGCAGAAAGCCTGCATAGTCCAATCACAACTAGTGAAATTCAAGAAGTAATCCAAAATCTCCCAAAGCACAAAAACCCCAGACCGGATGGCTACACAGGTGAATTTTACCAAACATTTCAAGAAGAACTAACTCCTATCCTTCTCAAACTATACCAAAAAATACAGGAAGAGGGAAGACCCCCAAACTCTTTATATGAGGCCAATATTATTCTAATCCCAAAACCAGGGCAAGATACAACTAAGAAAGAAAGCTATAGGCCAATATTTCTGATGAACATAGATGCTAAAATTCTCAACAAAATATTGGCCAACCGGATTCAGCAGTACATTACAAAGATCATACACCATGATCAAGTGGGCTTCATCCCAGGGATGCAAGGATGGTACAACATTCGTAAATCAATCAACGTAATACACCACATCAACAAATTGAAAGATAAAAACCATATGATGATATCAATAGATGCTGAAAAAGCATTGGCTAAAGTACAGCAACCATTTATGATAAAAACCCTCAACAAAATGGGAATAGAGGGAGCATACCTCAACATCATAAAGGCCATCCATCAGAAACCTGAATTCAACATCATACTTAACAGATAAAAACTGAAAGCTTTCCCTGTAAGATCAGGAACGAGACAAGGCTATCCACTCTCTCCACTTCTATTCAACATTGTCTTGGAATTTCTAGCTATAGCCATTAGAGAAGTAAAAGGAATCAAAGATATCCAAATTGGAAAGGAGGAAATCAAACTGTCATTATTTGCAGATGATATGATGGTGTACATACAAAACCCGATAGGCTCCACCAAAAACTTACTCAACCTAATAACCAAATTTAGCAAAATAGCTGGGTATAATGTCAATATCCAGAAATCAAAAGCATTTTTGTATACCAATAATGAAACAACAGAAAAAGAAGCGAAAAAACAAATCCCATTTACCATAGCAACAAGAAAAATAAAGTACCTAGGAATCAACTTAACTAAAGAGGTCAGAGACCTGTACTTAGAAAACTACAGAATAATGAAGAACGAAATCAAGGAAGACACAAATAAATGGAAGCATATACCATGTTCGTGGATGGGAAGAATGAACATCATTAACATGTCCATACTACCCAAAGCAATCTACATATTCAATGCTATCCCAATTAAAATACCAGTGACAGACTTCACAGAAATAGAAAAAATACTTCAAAAATTTATATGGAGCCAAAAACGCCCACGAATAGCCACCACAATCTTGAGAAAGAAGAACAAGGTAGGAGGAATCACAATACCGGACTTAAAAAATACTACAAGGCTACTGTCATCAAAACAGCATGGTACTGGCATAAGAATAGACATATAGATCAATGGAACAGAATAGAGAGCCCAGAAATTAACCCAGGACTCTATGGTCAACTAATATTTGACAAGGGGGGAAGGAACATCCGATGGAGTAAAAACAGTTTCTTCATCAAGTGGTGTTGGGAGAACTGGACAGCAACATGCAAAAAGATAAAACTAGAACACCAACTTACACCATACACCAAAATAAACTCAAGATGGATAAAGGATTTAAATATAAGCAGTGCCACCATAAAGGTCCTGGAGAAAAATATAGGCAGTAAACTTTCGGATATCCTACACAAAATATGTTTACTGATACTTCACCAAGGGCAATGGAAATCAAAGAACGAACCAACAAATGGGACTATATCAAATTGAAAAGTTTCTGTTCAGCTAAAGAAAATATCAGCAAAATTCAAAGGGAACCAACTGTATGGGAAAACATAATTGCCAATGATACCTCAGACAAGTGTCTGATATCCAAAATATATAAATAACCAATGCGACTCAACACCAGGGAGACAGACAGCCCAATTGAAAATGGGCAAAGAACCTGAACAGACAACTCACTGAGGAAGATATACAAAGGGCCCAGAGGCATATGAAAGAATGCTCAACATCAGTAGTCATGAGAGAGATGCAAATGAAAACCACAATAAGATACCACCTTACCCCTGTCAGAATGGCATTCTTCAACAAATCAACAAACAACAAGTGTTGGTGAGGATGTGGGGCAAAGCGAACCCTTGTGCACTGTTGGTGGGAATGTAGGCTGGTGCAGCCACTGTGGAAAACAGTATGGGGTTTCCTTAAAAAACTAAAAATGGAACTGCCTTTTGATCCTGCATTTCCACTACTTGGACTATACCCAAAGAATCCTGAAACACCAATTCATAAGAACCTATGTACACCTATGTTCATAGCAGCACTATTTACAATAATAGCCAAGTGCTGGAAACAGCCTAATTTCCCATCAGTGGATGATTGGATCAAAAAACTTTGGTACATATACACAATGGAATTCTATATATCAGAAAGAAAGAAGGAACTTGTACCCTTTGCAACAACATGGATGGGACTGAACAGTATTATGCTTAGTGAAATAAGCCAGTCATTGAAGGAGAAATATCATATGATCTCTCCCATTACAGGACAATAATGAACAAAACTAACAACAAGCAAAACAGAATCAAATATATGAATATTGTGAATAGGCCTTCAGTGGTCAGGGGAAAAGGGGTTGGGGGAGTGGGGAGCAGAAGTAAGGAATGGGAGCAGTTTAGAAAAGAACCTAGCATAAGGGAACCATGGACATGCACAACTGGCAGGATTGACTTTGGGGGGAATGGGTGGGTGGGGAAGGGGACAGAGGGGAGCAAAAAGGGGATGGATGTAATACAATAACAATAAAATTAAAAAAAAATTCCTAGTGAGTCAAAATAGCGAAGGGAAGCTGATCCACCAGATAACAAAGTAATAATGTAATAATCTGGAACAATGCACAGAAGTAAATAAGATAAAATCTGACAGGGGTAAATGTGACATCTTGCAGCCAGGTGAAAAGAAAAATCAATTATATGAATACAATTTAGGAGCAGGCTTGATTTTATGTAGTTTGTGTAAAAAGGCCTGGAAGATTTAATTGATCATAAACCCAGTAAAAAATATTGAAATGTTTTCAGTAAGCAAATAAGTACAATTTTATAGCTGTATCAATGCAGGAGTAGTGTTCAGAGTGGCAAAGACTGGTATCCATTCCCTTGGTTTCTGGTGGATGGAGATATTTCTGGCAACATGCTGCAGGAGAAGCAATGAAGGGCAATCCAGAACCTATCCAGATGACATTGACTTTGATAATAAACATTCCAGCAGATGCCACTTCTTGAGCCACAGTGAAAGAACTCAAGTTGTTTAGTCTGTCAAGAGTAAATTCATATGATCTCACCCATTACGGGACAATAATGAGCAAAACTAACAACAAGCAAAACAGAACCAAGTATATGAATACAAGGAATAGGCCTTCAGTGGTCAGGGGAACAGGGTTGGGGGGGAGGGGGAGATAGAGGCAAAGAAGGGGAGCAGCTTAGACAAGAACCTAGTATAAAGGAACCATGGACATGGACAACAGG
>PVIW01012094.1:0-13017 GCA_004026585.1 Noctilio leporinus | reverse complement strand
ACCAGTGGAAGGCACCAGGAGGATATTGGAGGATAGCGGGAAGAGTGAGGTGGATATTATTCCCTTGGCTGCCTTCCTGAGTGGTCTTCTGAAGGTTCAGTTACCTTCTCTGGCCTCAGGTAAACTTCCTTTGTCTTTGACCCTTCAAGCTTAAGATCCTACTCTTGCTAGCTCTGGGATGCTCTTAAGATTCACTTAACCCTGCTTATATTTTTGTAAATACACTTTACCATGATCTTCTCTGAAGGCAGAGACATCGGTAAGCAGTTGCCCTCTCATTTTGGAACTCACTCTCAGGGATGAAGCAGATGTGTGATAATGCAGCTGTGTGCAAATGCCAATGCTGGGATGATAATTATAGAAACCTCATTAAGCTTGAATGGGGGCCAATGCATGGCTCTGCCAGTGAGGAGGGTGGAAGGCTTCAAAACTGAAACAATTTGGAGCAAGTTGGCCTTTGCAGCCAGCATGGGCATCTGAATTGTCCCAGAGAGCCTGCTTCCTATTGGTGAATGTCCCTAGTGACCGTTCTGATCCCTTACCTCAGTTAATCTCTTTGTTCCTTAATTACACTGCAGTAAACACTGCAGCTTTGTCAGTCAAGTTCAATTTTTTATTTACTATTCCACTCAGCTCCTGTTCCCATGGCTCATTTTCCTACCCCATCTTTCTATTCCTCTCTTTTGTGCAGACTGTGGAAGAGGTTCATGTTTCTTAACATTCCAGGTACAGCAATGTGTAATCAGACCTGGGCAGTCCATGCTTTCTGACTATGATCCTGTGAGAAGCAGCCTAGCTTTCCAGGTACTTCTTATGGCCTTAGGTTAAGACTGATTTTTGGGGCTGAAATATCTATTGGTGAAAGATAATTAGAAGGTTATCAGTCTGTATTAGGTTGTAACAACTTTAACAAGAACACAAGGTAAGTCCTCCTAATTCTGCCAAGGTCACCATGCCAACAGGGCAAAAGAAGGGACAGTTGGGGGAAGGGGAAGAAGGAAAGGAGCTGGCATTGGAATGACATCCATGAAGGAGAGAGCGCAGCATAGTGAAGTAAATATATGAGGGTTTAATTTTCTCCATGGAAAATATGATAGTATCAAATGCAACTTCCTCTCTTGGCATTTTTGCATTTTCCAATAGAGGCAAAGAAGTACAGTTTTATTAACACATATAACAGGGAAAGTAGAACAGCGACCCTGGGAAAATTACAACATTAAAAGTAATAAGCCTGCCATTGCCAATAAACCACACAGACACCATGCCGTGCTATCTTGAGTATAAAGGTGACATTTTTACAGTTATTCCTACAGTAACTTCTCCAACTGCAACTGCATTTTGAACATCATGCTCTCACACAGAGACTCCAGAGAATGAAGATTTCTGAGGTTTTGTCCTTCAAGGCCCATGTCGGGCGTATGTTCATAAGAATGCGTCACAGCCTGCATTATCTGCTCCCAAATTATCTCCCTCTTTCATATTTGGTAATTGTTCATTTGTCTTTTCCACCCACTAGACTATGAGCTTCACAGGAACCAGATATTATTTACTTCTGAATTCCTGGTATCTCCAGTGCCTGGCTTTATAAATGTTAGGAAAGTTGAATAAGTCGAAAGCCCTATTTCTTGTCCCATTTTTAAAGCCAAACAGACTAACTGTGGGGCAACTAAGTTAGAGACACTAACTAATCATTTCTAATCCTAAAATTCTGTAATTCTAGAACATGCTGTTCTTTGCCTAAATCAGGAAGTGAATGAGACTCTAAAAACAAACAAAAATGTTTGGCTAGATGAGAATCTAAGAAGAGAGAAAATAATTTCTCCTAAGAAGAATCCTTCATTTTAAAGGGTGAGGCAAAGTGTGGAGAAAGCAGAATGGAAATTAAGGCAGATATATACAAAGCTGTATGCACAAAATTATGGAAAGAAATGTTAATTCCACATTTTAACAAAGAAAGTCAAGAGTGGAAATCTAGAAGCAGTGATAACCAGAATTCTGACTGCAAGACAAAATTGAAAATCCCCTCTTTTTTCTGAAAATAAATTCTTACTTCATAACAGTAAGTTAAGAATGAAGATGAGGCTTGTTTCCTTTTAGGATCAGTGGCTCAAAGGAGGCAACAACCACTGATAATACAAAAATGATAATTTGAGATTTTACTTTTCAAAAAAAGAAAAGTATAGGCATTGCTGGAGGGAATTGGGGTAATGGGTGGAGCGGGGGAAAGGGGGAAAATTGGGACAACTGTAATAAAAAATAAATAAAATACACTAAAAATTAAAAAAAGAGAGAAGTGTAAAACATTACTCTTCTGAGTTATGTGAAAGAAATAGAGAACATAAAGTTCAATAAATAGAGCAAATAAAATACATATATGTGCTTTCATTTTTCTCTTATTTATAGCTATAGGAATAAGAAAAAGGATTAAAAGGAGAGAGGGAAGTGGGTTAGAGAAGGCTTTGCATATAGTAACAGAAGAGAAAGGAACATTCATGTAAACCCACATGGACATACATACAAATATTAAAAAGAACAAGACACACCCAAATAAAGACATGGATGTAGATTTCCATGGCTTAGGATTCCTATTTTGTATTATTTTAGATTAAGCTAGCAAAGACTTTTAAGTTGACAGTTTTCAAAAAAGATTTTATTTATTATTTTTAGAGAAAGGGGTAGGGAGAGAGGCAGAGAGGGAAGGAGACATCAATGTATGGTTGCCTTTCACCTGCTTCCAGCTATGGACCTGACTGGAGACCTGGCTTGCAACCTGGTTATGTGCCTTGGCTGGGAATTGAACCAGTGACCTCTGGGTTCACAGACTGGCATGCCTATCCACTGTGCCACCAACCAGGACCAATAGCAAAGACTTTTAGAATCATGTTTATTTTTGTTCTTTGAGAACTCCATTCTTGGTTTGGGAGTTTATGGGCTACTGATGTGTATATGAGAGAAAGAGAGAAAGAGAGAGAGAGAGAGAGAGAGAGAGAGAGAGAGAGAGAGAGAGAGAGAGAGAGAGAGAATGAATGAAAGACTAAAGAAACTGACCTAAGAGGTATGATAACATTTGCTCAGAGCAAAGTCTATTAGACTATTTCAGAAAATAAATATTTTGAGATGATGAATGCATCAGTTTTGAAAACTTAATTTGGTTGCTGAAACAAACAACATGGTATGTGTGGTGGGGTCACAAAATTTGATTCATTGGCTGCCATTTCTCTTGGAAATCTGATCATCAGTTTGTCCTTATCTCACACTATTCAGAATTCCTGGAGTAAATGGGGCTTGAGGTTGCTTGCACTACTCTTAACACACTTCTTTCTTCATGATCTAGTGGAAGTGAATAAATGAACTCAACATGTAAGAATTTACATCTTATGAAAGAGATGCTTAACCATAGAGCCATTCCTTGACCCAGTATAATTAACCATGGTTTGTTCACCAATGTGTCCACTAATAAGTTGGTTATGAGAAACATTTCTGGATTTATTCCATGTTAAACTTTTAAATTTTTATTTCTATGTAACTATATACTAGAGATATTCTACAGATGAGCAGCTTTGTACAACTTTTTCACCCTTATTATTGAACCTTTAAAAATATTCCACTTTCACTTAATCAATTCCATAGCTATTAATTCAGAAAAAGATAATATGTAACATTGTTAGCTTATTATTTTCATTAGCTTAATGTGTAATCAATCATTGAATGTCTGGTAACTGGCTGCTTCTCATGCCCATGTCATTATTATATGTTATTGATCCACAATGACTTTGTGATACAATCCTGTTTTTTATTTTTTTTATTGATGTTCTATTCAATATCATTTAAAACTTAATTGTATCATTTTTGTTTTTACAGAGCTTATACTATGGCTGATAGATACCATGCTAGCCACTGGAACTGAATGTCTTGTGGCTGTGAATCCATGCTGAAAAATGACTTCTAGCCTCACTTGTTGATTTATAAACCTATTTCATTACTCCTAACCTAAGCAGCACCTTTCAAGTAAATGGAACATTATTATAAAAAGTTCTTTAACAAAAGAAAATGGACCTATTTAGGTGTGTGTGTGTGTGTGTTTAAATAGCACCAAATGCCTATCCCCTAACTCTTCCCCATATGGAAAAATATGATTGATAAAAATGTGTATAGACTATGACCTTTTCCTCTCTTAATAGAAGTGATTCCTAGCAAAGAAAATATTCAAGTCCTTATGTGGGGTCAAAGCTTGGCTGTGCTGGCCCTGTATATAGGGGAGTTCAGAGGCTTGTATTTAGGTCCCTTAAGATGGGTGAAATTCCAACTATAACATTCAGAATACTGATGAGATTCTCCACTAATCACTCCTCTCTACTCTTCAGCTCTCTCTCTCTCTCTCTCTCTCTCTCTCTCTCTCCCCCTCCCCCCCCCAATGCTACAGAAATAGAGGCCTGCTCCATTTTCCTTAAAGGAATAGAGCTTAATAGTAGACATAATAACAGTTATTTGACTACTTCATGATAGCCAGTATATTGTTAATTCTGATCCCATGGTCTATCTTAAGCCAAAATGCACTGGCTCTCTGAATGCTAAACATAGCTAAAATGATATTTGCTTCCTCTTTTCCAAGGGGAGGAAATTACAACAATATTCTATAAGAACATAGCTTAAGCACTATCTGAAACTTGCCTTACTTTTTTTTTTTTTTTTGTAATCTTCAAGGTTAGATAATACTGACAGAATTTGAGATCATTGGCTTCAAGTCAGACTGAAATTATAAAATAGGCATTACAAAAACAGAGAAAAAAGAGAAAAACATTTAAAAAATTTTACTGTTGTTGTATTAGAGAAAATTTTTATACTGGAAGTTGGAGACCTATAATCAAGAATATTCCACAGAAGAGAAAAACTTTAAGGATGGCAGCTGGTTCATGTACTACCCAAAGTATTTTGATAAAGAGAGAAGAAGGGGAACATTATTAGGTTTAAGTTAATTCATGCCTTATTGTGTTTGAAGTGACTGGAGAATAAGGAATGGTTTAATGTTGTCATAACTTATGATTGGGAGTGGTTGGACATCGGGCCAACAAATTATTTCTAAGCTAATTGCTAAGCATTACTATTGGGAATCAAAAAGGGTGTCAGAAGGTAAATTATAAGTGCATGTAAGTTCAGCCAGACTACTCCATTCATCCATATCTATAAAACTTGCCAAATCAGAGAGTATCTTCTCTTAGAGACTTATTTAATCCAGAATCCCAGGCAGAGAATTGGTCCATAATCATTATTGGCTCAATTGCTTTAAACCCAAAGTATAAAATATCTATTGCCATAAACATTGTTGCATCACAATTCTCCCCATGCCCCCAACCTGAAATAAAACCATAGCTGAAGAACCTGTGGATCAATTGGGTGGTTCTTTTGGTCCAGGCCAGGCTCAGTTCACTTTGTCTGGAAGCACTTGTATGTTCCTAGTTAGCTGTCTGATCAGTTAAATACTGGCTGCTTTGTCATGGCCCTGCTTGAAATAGCTCTCCTCCATGTGATCTCTCATCTTCCTAAGGACTGGCTCACATAGATTTCCAGGAACCAAGAAAGCAAGCAGAAGTATGCAGGCCTTTGAGGCTCAGACTTGGAACTGTAACAACATCAGTTCCACTGCATTCTATTGGCAAATCAAATAACAGGGATGGTCCAGTTTCATGGAATAGAGATATAACCTCCACCTTTGATTGGAGAAGTTCCAAGTCAAGCTGCAAAGGGTATAGATTCACAGAGACATGGAATACTGTGTCATTTTTGCAATCTATCTACTTTGAAATAGGAGGCCTCAAAATGGAGAAGCAGATAGCAGGTTAAGAAATGTTTCACAGTTTTGAAAAGAACTAAGATATCATTTAGTAATGATGAATTACATCAGGCTGTCTTTTTATTTTCTTTCACAGTGGTATTTTGAGGGAAGAAAAGATGGTAATAAAGTAACTAGATCAAGAACAACAAATTATATTGGAGTTAGAATCATGTTTTCAAAATCAACTTCTTCAAGTCTAGCTGAAAGTATATAGTGAGATAATTCCTTATAAATTAAGAAAATGTTATAAGAAGAGCTAACACTTCATGAGGAAATATGTAAACTCATTTTTAGTTTCTATTTCAACCAAGTTTCAGATCCGTATTTCATAAATATCATGTATTGCGATTATGCGATAGAAGCCAAGGTAGAAAAGAGACCATCTTCTCAAGAAAACCACACTTCATTCTTGAAAAAAGAACAAAAATAACTTTCAGCTGCTTCCTAATGGCAAATAATTTAAATTGCAGAGACCAGCCTAAAAGGCATGACTCATTCTGTTACCATCACAGTCTCTGCATATAGCCTGTTTAAGTTTGTTTTCAATGTTTTTGACTAATAAACCTTAAGTGTGCTCAAGGAATCTTCCAGACTCAGTTTTTCCAACACCACTTGGGTAGATGTAATGAGCACTGTTCTGAGAATACAAGGAATGTAGAGAGTGGGTTTATAATTCTGATGTTAATGCTCGGGGCTCTTGATTCTTCTGCATCCTGATTTCCTCAATTGCTAAATATAGATACTTTATTTTCTTGCATTAAAGCTATAAGTAAAAATAAAATAATTTTTAAATGTCTCATGCATTGCTGGGAGATTAAATTGAAATGAGAGTAGCTTTGGTGTCAAAAGCCTTAGAATTATGTATATTTCTTGACCAAAGAATTCCATTTTTAGGGATTTATTTTAAGAAAATAATTAGGGATGTATATAAAGCTTTTAGCTGCAAGTACTCTTATTCTTCTGATTTCATGACAGCAAAAATACTGTTCACAGCCATAATGACCCAAATTAGCGGTTTAGATAAGTAAATTATAGTAGATCCATACATTGAAATGTTAGGCAGCAGTGAAATATGATGATCTGGAAATTTTTATGAATATGTGCTGAACAGTTTCTGTGCCAATAAATAGAAAGCATGTAACAAAACATGTTCAATATATTTACATTTGAATAAAATCTGTTTCTAACTAAGCAGAGAATATGCACTAAAATGTTATTAGTCGGTTATCTACACTGGAGATTAGGAATGGATTTTATTTTCCTATTTTTGCTTAACATTCTTTTATAAATGTACTACTTTTATATGATAATTTTATTGTTTCTTCTTATTAAAAATGTTTATAGAATAAAATTTATAAGTATAAAGCTTTTTGTGCTCACATCTTGGACCAGGACTATAATAATGAATACTCAAATTCAAACTGACATTTGTCCTTGTCATAGACAAGACGCTTTTCTATTTATGTTTACAGGATTGAAAATGCATAGTATCCTACAGCACAAGGAGAAAGATTTATAATAAAGCCCTTTATCTCAGTGTATGAGTATACCTGTAAATCATTCAAAAGACTCACATTAAATATAAGCCTCAAAGCAGCAGATGTATCAAACAATAAAATTTGAGTGTGTCTGCACTATCTGCATCTTTTTTTCTCTGTGTACACATGAATTTCTTGCTATAATCTCTGTTCCAGAGCTATTTCATTATTCACTCTAATATGTTTACATTGGGACCGTATACAGGGTATGGCAAAAGTAGGTTCACAGTAGTTGGTGAAACAGTTTATTCTTGTATTATTTATTAATTACTGTATTATTTTTATATGCACAACTGTAAATGTGCTTTTGCCCCATCCTATATTATCACCTGAATCTGGTACCATAACTCTGGAAAGTCATATTGCTAATTGTTCTTAGGATCAGTGTCTTCCCGACACTCAACAATGCCTCCAAGGTAGTAAAGGCCTTGTATGTAAGATTAAATATGCAAAACACACTAGCTCTGCTCTCAGGAAACTTATTTTCTGGTTAAAAAAGAAAAAATACACATATTGGACTACTAAAATAAGCCATTCATCCATTCTTTACACAAGATTTATTTAGAAACTATTAGAGATGGTCAGCTTGTCAGATAGAGTGAACTGGATATATAAAATAATTTTAGAATAAAAGTCAAGGTTGATTAATTTCAAATGATGTAAGTTAAAGAGGGCCTAGAGTAGTCTAAGCTCCCACAAAACTTGCTTCAGGGCAGATATGGACCTCAAGAGCATTTTGTACAATTGAACCTATCATGATGTTATAGAGGTAAAGCTAAGTGGGAAAGATTTCCTAGTAGAAACAGAGTTTGGGATGGGATTAAAATAATGATTGGAGCCCTGGCTGGTAGCACAGTGGATAAGGTGCCAGCCTGCGAACCCAATGGTCACAGGTTCGATTCCCCAACCAGGGCACATAACCAGGTTGCAAACCAAGTCTCCAGTCAGGCCTGTGGCTGGAGGCAGGCGAAAAGCAACCATACATTGATGTCTCTCTCCCTCTCTGCCTCTCTCTCTCCCTTCCCCTCTTTCTAAAAAATAATGGAATAAAATCTTAAAAAAAAAATGATTGTAATTTGGTAAAGAAAAATGACAGAAGTGTACTCAACCAGAGGGAGAAATGAGCAAAGGATCTGAACCAGGCAAGGGTATGACCTATAATTGAGCCTAAGAGATAAGAGCAGAAGCTGAACATTAACCAGAGAGGAAGGTAGTCTTTTGATTCACAACAAACCCCAGGTATTAAGAAAATGGAATTCTCAAGAACATTATTCCCCTGAAAAGAGTGATGTAAAATAGATAGACATCCCCAATTAGTTTCCCACCTTTAGCCTTGAAAAGGAAAAACAAACAAGAAAACCTAAAAATTAAATACAAATAAACAATTATAAAAATATAGCTTGGAGAAAAAACTGCAGTTTTTCCAGTAATATGGGTACTTCTAAGATGATGTCTTTGAAGCAAGTCATAAGAATTGGTTATGAATTTCGGCATTATCACTTACTACAGTGCTTAGCCTCTTGGCATTCTCTGTCTTGAGATCACTTTTTTAATTTTAAAATGAAATGATCACATTTCCACTTCTAGCCAGGGTAGAACAAAATGGACCATATTTATATTCCTGCCTGAAACAATCACAGAACCCAGACAAATATATAAAACAACATTGGTTAAGTCACTTGAAATTAGCCAGTGAAGAACAATAATCTCTGTGAGAGGGAGAGAAATGAGGTGAAACCCACAATTAACCCAGCTCACTATTTTAGAGCATTTCCAGTTTGTGGTGCAGAAAGGGTAAGCCAGGTCATCTCCCTGAGTTGAGGAGGCAGAGTTGAGAGTCTGGGAAGACCGAGGCAACTAGGGATAGCTGGGCAGAGTATCAGAAAGGAAAAGGGTGCACAGGGAGAAGACTATGAAGATCTGTAAAGGGTTCTCTAGAACATAGTAGAGTATTGATCAAAGCATGAATGAATCGTCTGAAAACTGCCTGATATTCACACTGAGCCAGGATAGTGTGTTATCATTAACCAGGCTGGGGAAAAGTCCTAACTATGGGGTGTTGGATAGAGTACTCTGGAAGTTCTTCTCTCAGTAGTAGGAAATAATTAGCTCTAGGCTTAATATTGCTCTAGGCAGTCCTAACAAATCATAAAAACCAATCTGAAAAGACTAAACTGTTTCAAAATAATGAAGCTGCATCCATGAACAAAGGTTAAGAATACTTACAGGAATAGAAAAATATCCAGAACATAACAAGGTAAAATTCACAATGGCTGGCATAAAATCAAAGATAGCAAGGTGTGCAAAGAAGCAGGAAAATAGGGCCCAAAATGAAGAGAATAATTAATCAGCCAATCAAATCCAAAACAGTGTTAGCACAGATGTTGGAATTAGCAGATCAGAACTCTAAACTAGTCATTATTTTTGTGTTCTATACTTTCAAATGTTAAGTAACATCATGAAAGATTCTTTATAAGAATCAAACTTCCATGCTTGAGAAAACATGGAAATTACCATAGAAACTACTATCTCTGAAATGAAAATACTGTATATATCAGATGAGGTTAACATTCAATTAGAAATGGCAGGGGTAAGGACTCATAAACTTTAGAACATAGCTGTAATAAGAAACTAAAATGAAAAACAAAAAGAAAAAAATGACTAAAAATGAATGAAATAAAGAATGAGAGAAACAAGAAAGGGAAGAAGTAAATAAGAGGTGGGAAAAGGGAGAAATGAAGGAAGGAAGCAAAAAGAAAAGAGTATCAATGGACTGTGGGACAACTTTGAGGAAGGCAAAGGATGTGTAATTAGCATCCTTGAAGGATAGAAAGAGTAAAAACAGAATAAAAGTTTTTGAAGAAATAATTGGTGTAAGTTTTCCAAATGTGATGAAAATTATATAGCCAGAGATTAAAAAAAAACCCTCAATGAATCCCAAATACAACAAATATATATAAGAAAACCCTTTGAAAGTGCATAATAATCAAGTTAATCAAAACCAGTGGTAAAAGAAAATGATAAAAACAGCCAGAGAAAATAAGACATGTTACATACAGGGGATTGAAGATATGGATAACAACATATTTTTTGTCAGAAAAATATGCAAGCTCAAAGATAGCTTTAAAGTACTGGGGAAAAACTGTCAACCTTTAATTCTACATTCAGTCAAAACTATATTTCAAAAATAAAGGAAAACAACTTTTTAGATATTAAAGGAATTAGTCACAAACAAACCATGAGTACAAGAAATATTAAAGAAAGTTCTCAGGCAAGAGTAAAATGATACTATAAGAAATTATGGATTTATATGAAGCGATGAGAAGCATTATAAATGGTAACTACTTGGGTAAATTTTAAAAATATTTTATTTTATTATGTTTAGAGAGGGAGGAAGGGAAAGAGGCAAAGAGGGAGAGAGACATCAATGTATGGTTGCCTTTCACCTGCCTCCAGTTATGGACCTGGCTGGAGACCTGGCTTGCAACCCAGTTATGTGCCCTGGCTGGGAATCATCAACCCAGCGACTTTTGGGTTTGCTGGCTGGTGCCTTATCCACTGTGCCACCAGCCAAGGTGGGTAAATTTATAAGAATTTTATTTATCATTTAAATCTCTTGAAAAGATAATTGTTTAAAGAACTACAGAAACAATTTTAAAAATCTAATGTATAATGTGGTTTTTAAATAAGTAAATAAATGTATAGAGAGGGGAATTGAGGGAGAGAACCACCACTGTGTGATTGCCTTTCACATGCCCCCAACTGGGAACCTGGCCTGTATCCCAGGCATGTGTCCTGACTGGTAATTGAACCAGTGAACCCTTTGGTTCAAAGGCTGGCACTCAACCTACTGAGCCACACCAGCCAGGACTATAATGTGGTTTTTAATGTATGAGTAAATAAAATGTATGATATCCATAATGTAAAAGCTGAGAGGGAAGAAAGGGAACTATGTTATTTTAAGGTTCTTATACTACACATAAAGTGATATAGTATCACTTGAAGTAAATTGTGATAAAGGAAATATATATAGTACAAACCCTAAGGGAACCTTTAATATAACAAAACAGTTATGACTAATAAGTCAACAGAGGATGTAAAATTAAGTTTTAAAAACACTCAATGAAAAGAAGATAGAAAATGAAGAAAAATGGCAACAAAGAACATATGGGGACAAATAAATATAAAACAAATAGCAAGATGATAAATGTAAACTAAAGAATGTCAATCACATGAAATATAAATGGTCTAAAGATCCAATTAAAGGGCAGCTTGCTAGATTTAAAAATAAAACAAGGCCCATTTATATAGGACAAATGGAAACACAATTTAAATATTATAACACAAATAGTTTAAAAGTAAAAGGATGGTGAAAGATAATTATACTAACACTTGTCAAAAGAAATCATCAGTGGCTAAGAAACAAAAAGATTTTAGAACAAGGAATGTTACCAGGGCTAGAGAAGGCCATCACATAAGAAAAAGAGGGTTAACTCACCAGAAGGAAATAACAAACTTAAATGTTTATTAATCTAATAAAACAGTTTAAAATACATGAATCAAAAACTGATAGAGGTGTAAGAAGAAATAGATGAATGTATACTTAGAGTTGGAGATTAATAGTTCAATAATTGCTAGGACAAGGAGATGGAAAATCAGCAAGGACATATAAGAGTTAAATAAAACTATCAAACAACTTTACTTGATTGATATTTATAGAGCAATCCACTCAACAAGAGCATCAAAACATCTCCCTTTCAAGTACACAAGGAACATTTACCAAGATAGATCATATTCTGGAACACAAGTATAAATAAATGTATAAGTATGTAAGTCATACAAATTAGGTTCTCTAAACACAATGGAATTATCAATAATTAAAAATGAATAATAAAAATATTTGTAAACTCCCCAAATATTTCAAAATTAAATTACATAATACACAAAAATAATCCATGGATCAAAAGGAAATTAAAAGAGAAATTATGGAGTGCAGTCAAGTGCCACTTAATTCTGAGAAATGCATTGTTAGGCAATTTTATCATTGTGCAAGCATCAAAGAGTGCACTTACACAAACCTACTACATACCTGTGCTATATGTTATAGTATATTGCTTCTAAATGGCAAACCTGTACAGCATGTTACTGTACAGAAGAGTGTAGGAATAACTTAAGCACAAGAGAAAATAACACTATCAAGAAATATGGTACACACAAGATGTATGAGGCTCCTGCATGTATGACACAATACAGTTTTAGAGCCAACTTTTAGTTTTTATAAGTAGTAAGAGTAAGTGCACTCTAAAATAATGATTAAAAGTATAGTACAGTCCTAACTGGTGTGACTCAGTGGATTGGTGCCAACCTGAGAACCCAAAGGTCACTGGTTCGATTCCCAGCCAGGGCCCATAACCAGGTTGCAAGCCAGGTCTCCAGCCAGGTTCCCACCTGGAGGCAGGTGAAAGGCAACCATACATTGATGCTTCTGTCCCTTTCTTCCTCCCTCCCTGCTCTTTTCTCTGAAAATAAAGAATACAATAATGAACAAAACTAACAACAAGCAAAACAGAACCAAACATATGAATACAGTGAATAGGCCTTCAGTGGTCAGGGAGAAGGGGGTTGAGGGGAGGGGGGAGGCAGAGG
>PVIW01012093.1:23796-34014 GCA_004026585.1 Noctilio leporinus | reverse complement strand
TATGATTTCAATTTTCCTGTATTTGTGGAGGCTTGTCTTGTGACATACCATGTGGTCTATCTTGGAGAATGAGCCATGTGCATTTGAAAAGAATGTGTATTTTGCTTCTTTGGGGTAAAAGACTCTGTAGACATCAGTTAGGTCCATTTCCTCTAGAGTGTTGTTCAATGCCACAACATCTCTGGGGATTTTTTGTTTGAAAGATCTGACCATTGTTGATAGTGGGGTATTAACATCCCTTACTATGAGTGCGTTGCTTTCTATTTCTTTCTTAAAGTCTTCCAAGAATTTCCTTATATATTTCGGAGCTCCTATGTTGGGTGCATATATGTTTATCAGAGTTATTTCTTCTTGATGGATTGTTCCCTTAAGTATTATGAAATGTCCATCTTTGTCCCTTTTTATGTCCTTCATTGTAAAATCTATTCTATCTGAAATCAGTATTACTACTCCAGCTTTTTTTTTGATGTCCATTTGCTTGATATATAGTTTTCCATCCCTTCACTCTCGATCTGTGTCGATCTTTTGTTCTGAGGTGGGTCTCTTGAAGACAGCATATATGTGGGTCATGTTGTCTTTTCCAGTCGGCTACCCTATGTCTTTTGATTGGTGCATTTAATCCATTTACATTTAAGGTGATTATTGATTGATACTTATTCATTGCCATTTTCTCCCTTTGTGTCTGTATTCCTCTTTGGCTTTCTCTGTTTCTTCATTTCATTTGTTTACTTATTTTTAGAGCAGACCCTTTAGCATTTCTTGCAATGCTGGTTTTGGTAGAGATGTATTCTTTTAGTCTTTTTTTTTGTCTGGGAAACTCCTTATTTCTTCTTCTATCTTGAATGAGTGCCTTGCTGGGTAGAGTATTCTTGGTTGCATGCCTTTGTTTACCATGACTTGAAATACTTTTTGCCATTCCCTTCTGGCTTGAATTGTTTCTGTTGAATAATCATTTGATAGCCTTATTGGAGCCCCTTTGTATGTTATTTGTCTTTTCTCTCTTGATGCTTTTAGGATTGTCTCTTTGTCTTTGAGATTAGCCATTTTAGTAATAATGTGCTAAGCCCTGCCTGGTAGCACAGTGGTTAAGGCGCCGTCCTGCGAACCCAAAGGTCGCAGGTTCAATTCCACAGCCAGGGCACATAACAAGGTTGCAAACCAGGTCTCCAATCAGGCCTGTGGCTGGAGGCAGGTGAAAAGCAACCATACATTGATGTCTCTCTCCTTCTCTGCCTCTCTCCCTTCCCCTCTTTCTAAAAATAATGAAATAAAATCTTTTAAAAATAATAATAATAATAATAATGTGCCTTGGTGTTGGTCTGTTAGGGTTGATCCTCATTGGGACCCGCTGTGCTTCCTGAACTGGATTCATGTTTTCACTCATCATGTTAGGGAAATTTTCTATCATGACTTTTTTGAACAGGTTTTCCATTCCTTGTTTCTCTTCTCCTTCTGGTATCCCTATGATACCGATGTTGGTATGTTTCCTGTTGTCCTGCCACTCTCTTAACCCCTCTTCAGTCTTATTCAGCATTTTTTGATTCTCTTGTATTGTCTGGGAGTATTTGTCTACATTATCCTCCAACTCGCTGATCCGGTCCTCTGCTTCCTCTAGTCTACTGTTGATTCCTTCTACTGTATTCCTCAATTCAGAAATTGTATTCTTCATTTCCTGCTGGCACTTATTGATAGTTTCCATGTCCTTTTTCATGCTGTTGTAGTTCTCAATCAGTTCCTTGTAACTTCCTTGGAGTTCTTTGTAATTCCCCTGGAGTTCTTTGTAATTTCCCTGGAGTTCTTTCTAGGTCTCCCGGACTTGTTTACAGTTTTCTTTGATGTGGCTGAGCTCACTGAGCTTCTCTATCATCATTCTTTTGAATTCCTTATCTGATATTCCAGGTGCTTCTGTTTCATTTTGTGTTCTTTCTGGGGATTCTTCCTTTCCTTTTGGTGATGGACTGATTCTTTTTTTCCCCATTTTGGGTGTCTGTTCTTGCTTGCTCTTTATTTATTTATTTATTTATTTATTTATTTTTGTTCTTGCCTTGGGTTAACCTGCTTTGCTTCCTTGCCTTAGTTGAGCACCCTTCTGTGATAGGAGATTTGTGGAATTCAATGTTGTCGTCTTCCAGATGTTCTCCACTTTCTGTTCTTGGTGTGTCCTTTATTTGTGCTGTCTGCTTGTATTCTGGGCCTGTGGGCTTTTAGCAGAAAAAAAAACAAAAACAAAAAAAGCAAAAAAAATCAAAAACAAACAACAACAACAGAAAAACAAAACAAAAACAAAATACCAAACCAAACCCCCCCAAAAAAAAATTGGAAAAGAAAAAAAGAAATAAAAATGATAATAATAATAAGAAGAAAGGTTTTAGATGGCTGTTCACCCTTAATAATCCCTGCCTGGTCCAGATGAAGCCTGGACCTGAGGGCTTTTAGCAGAGGAGAAAAAAAAAAAAGAGAATGTCACAAGAGAAAGAGAAATAAATATTAATAAAGGAAAGGTTTAGGTTTCTGTTCACCCTTTATGGTCTCTGTTTGGTCCAGGTGGAGCTAGGACCAGTGGGTTTTATAAGGGAGAAAAGAAAGGGGAAAGAAAGAAAGAAAAGAAAAGAAAAGAAAAGAAAAAAAAAAGGATGGGGGGAGAACGTCACAAGACAAAGAGAAATCAATATTAATAAAGAAAGTTTTTAGCTGTGTGTTCCCCCTTTATGATTTCTGATTGGTGCAGGTGGAGCCAGAACCTGTGGGCTTTTCCAGGAAGAAAAGGAAAAGGAAAAAAAAAAAAAGAAGAAGAAGAAGAAGGAAGAAAAGAATAAAGAAAGGGTTTAGAAAGTCTCGGGAAGGGAGGAATACGTAGATTGAGGACTGGGAATGTGTTATAGCCACAGAGTGAATAGACTTTAATTCGAGAGTAGGGGAGGGTCTTGGATATTTAGGTGGATTGAGGTATGGCGGGGATTAAGAATATGTGAGGAGTAACTTTTGCAAAGGATATGTTGGGGCTTAATAGTTCATATTGCTCTCGGTATAATTCAGGTGCTTGAGATTGGCAGCAACCCCTTTCCTGAGGCTGCCTCTTTTTCTTGGTCAGGACTTTACAGTCTATAGTCTATATTCTAGCCGGTCTTGGCGCGTGGGAGGGCCTCTGATTGTCACAGTAGGGCTGATTCTGAGTGTCTGCCCCCAGGTAGGCTGGGCCTTTTGCAGCCTGGCTGGGTTTTATGGCTGCCGGTGTTCTGGAGCCAGCAGGCAGCCCCCTCCCACTCCTGGCAGAATTTCTTGCCCAGGACATGTCCCCAGCACTTCTGCAGGGCAGCCGGCAACTTTACCGGTCTCTGTGACGACTGGCCCCACCCCCACAGTTCCGGGAAGAGGCCGGGCCTGTCAGTCAACACTGTCTGGGGTCCACCTACAATGTCCCGCCCTTCCCGGGTGAGCACCATGCCTCCAATCCAATCAGCTCTCTGAGGAGTCCTTTACGTGTCCTCTGTGGTGAGCCCCTCCCAGGCGTGGGCTGTGCGTCCTTAGTCTCAGGCACTGACGGGTCTCCCGCTACTAGTTCCCTGCTTGCTGGCTCTCCGGCTCACTGTTTGGATTTTCCCGCGGAGCCTGGGGGCCTGTGTGGTTGCGCAGGGCTGGGCCTCCCCCCTTGCAGGGGCTTCTAGCTGCCGCTTCCCAGGTGGCCCAGCAGCTCCGTTTTCGTCCCTCTCACCGCCCTGGCCGTTGCACTTCCCTCTCCCCCGCTCCGGATTCCCACAGGACTCTTCTCCGCCTCTAGCCCTGCTTGGAGCCTCCTCTCCCTGTTTCCTGGAGTGAGTCTCTCACACAGTCCCTCCCCTGCAAGAGTTCAATTTCGCGTTCCCTACGACGTTTGCCCTTGCCGCCCGCACTTCACTCCTGAGACTTCCAGTCGCCAGGGAGCCCGAAACTGGCCCCAGTCAAACGCACCCCTCTGGGCAGAGCCGCCATTGCCCAGAGCCGACCTCGGCCCGCTGGCTGGTCGCTCGGGAATGCCTCACCTACTGTCCTCCTGGCCTCCTCTGCCTCTGGGCTGTGCTCCCCTGTGTCCAGATGCTGCTCGTTCCAATCCCCAGGGTCCTGAAGACATCTCATGCTCCCTATCTGTCCTCTAGCTGCTTTGGTACTCGAGAACACCATCAGCACTGCTCTCTACTCTGTCGCCATCTTCCCTCCTCTTATATGTCTATTCTTATACTAGTACAGACTGTTTTTATTACAGTGGCCTTGTAATATAGTTTGATACCAGGTATTGTTATTCCACCTACTTTGTTCTTCATTCTCAAAATTGCTGAGGCCATTTGTGGTCATTTTTTGTTCCAGATACATTTTTGAAGTATTTGTATAAGTCTGTGGAGTATGTTATTGATATTTTAGTTGTGATTGCATTGAATCTATAGATTGTTTTCAGAAGTATGAACATTTTAATAATTTTAATTCTTTCAATCCATGAACATGATATATGCTTCCATTTATTTGTAGCTTCCTTAATTTCTTTATTTGTTCTGTAGATTTCCAAGTATAGGTCTTTTACCTCCTTGATTAATTTTATTTCTAGGTACTTTATTTTTATTTATTTATTTTTTTTTGTAAAATGGGATTTGTTTTCTAGTTTCTATCTCTGATATTTCATTTTTGGTATACAAAATTGTCTTTGATTTCTGAATATTGACTTTGTATCCCACTATTTTACCAAATTCACTTATTAGTTAAAGTCACTTTTTGGTGGAGGCTCTAGGGTTTTCTTTGTACACCATTATGTCATATGCAAATAATGACAGTTTTACTTCTTTCTAATATGGTTACCTTTTATTTCCTTTTCTTGTCTGATTGCTTTAGCTAGGATTTCAAAAAATGTTGAATAGTAGTGGATAAAGTGGGCATCCTTGTGTTGTTCCTGATCTTAGGGAGAAATATTTTAGCTTTTGCCCATTGATTGTAATGTTGGCTTTAGGTTTCTCTCATATGGCCTTCATTATATTGATTGATGTATGTTCCCTCTATTCCCACTTTGCTAGCATTTTTATCATAAATAGCTGGTGTACTTTATACAATGCTTTTTTAGTATATATTAATATAATCATAAGATATTTGTCTTTCATTTTATTAATATAGTAAATTACATGAATTGATTTGTGAATATTGTATCATCCTTGAATCCCTGGGATAAATGGCACTTGATCATGGTCTATGATCTTTAAATGTATTGCTGGATTAGGTTTTCCAATATTTTATTGAAGATTTTAGCATCTACGTTTATCAGTTTTTATTGTTGTTATTATACCTATACCTGGTTTTGGAAATTAGAATAGTACTGGCCTCATAGAAATAGTTTAGGAGTCCTCCCTCTTCTTGGATATTTTTGGAATATTTAGAGGTACATAGGAGTCAGTTCTTCCCTAAATGTTTGGTAAAATTTGCCTGTGAAGTCTTATGGACTGAGGCTTTTGTGTGGCAGGAATGTTTTGATTACTGCTTCAAATTTATTAGTTGTTATTGGCTTATTCAGGCTTTCTTCCTCTTTTTAAAAATAATATTTTTAAAGAGAGGGTTAGGGAGAGAGGGAGAGATACCTATGTGTGGTTGCCTTTCACCTGCCTCCAGCTATGGATCTGGCTGGAGACCTGGATTGCAACCTAGTTATGTGCCCTGGCTGGGGAATCAAACCAGCAAACTTTGGGTTTGCAGGCTGGCATCTTATTCACTGTGCCACCAGTGGATTGATTTAGTTTTGGAATATTATGTTTCCAGAAATTTTTCCATTCCACCAAGGGTGTCACATTTCTTGCCATACAGTTGTTCATAGCAGTTTCTTACAATTTTTGATATTTCTGTTGTATCAGTTGTTATTTCTCCTTTAATTTCTGGCTTTATTTATTTGGGTCCCACCTATTTTTTTAATGAATCTGGTTAAAGGGTTGTTGATTTTGCTTATTTTTTCAAAGAACCAGCTCCTGAAATTTTTGCCTTTGAATTGTTCTTTTAGTCTCTGTGCCATTTAATTCTGCTCTGATTTTGAATATTTCCTTCCTTTTATTCATTCTAGTCTTTGTTTCTTGTTGCTTCTCTGCTTCTTGTGTATGTAGGGTTAGGTTGATTATTTCAAAATTTTCTATACTTTTTAGGTAGGCCTTTATTACTATGACCTTTCCTCTCGGGACTGTATTCACTGTGTCCCACAGATTTTGGGCTGTTGTGTGTTCATTTTCATTTGTTTCCACAAACGTTTAGATTTATTCTTTGAGCTCATTGTTATATAAGCTGAATAGCCATTTATTCAGTTTATATTAATTTGAATGTGTTTGAATGTGTCCTTCAAGTTGGTTTCTAGTTTCAAGCTGTTGTGATCTGAGAATATACTTGATATAATTTTAACCTTGAATTTGTTGAGGCTTGTTTTGTGTCCTACCATGTTGTCTATCTTTGAAGATATTCCATGTGCATTTGAAACTAATGATATTTGCTTCTTTGGGATGAAAGGTCTTGTATATATCAATTAAGTCCATTTTACCTAAAGTGTTGTTCAGTGCCACAATATCTTTGTTGTGGTTGTTTTAATTAAAAAAATCTATTGTTGACAATAGGGTGTTCAAATCCTCTTCTATGAGTGGGTCCTCCAAGATTTTTCACACTCACACACACACACACACACACATACACACGCACACACACACACACACACACACACATATATGTATATATTTCAATGTATGATTGCGTTTCACCTGCCTCCAGCCACAGACCTGACTGGAGACATGGTTTGCAACCTGGTTATGTGCCCTGGCTGGGGAATCAAACCTGCGACCTTTGGGTTCGCAGGCCAGTGCTTTATCCACTGTGCTACCAGCCAGGACTGGATTTTCCTTATATATTTTAATGCTCTTATATTGGGTGCTATATATTTGCAGGGGTTATATCTTCTTGTTGGCTAGTTCTATTTAGTATTATGAAATGGCCTTTTTTGTCTCTTTTTATGGTCTTTGTTGTGAACCTATTTTGTCTGATAAAAATATTACTACTGTACCTTTTTTTGTATGTTTTCATGTGTGCTAGAAATTTTTTTTCTATAATTTCACTATCAGTCCAGGTACATCTTTCATTCTGAGGTGGATGGGTATCTTGTAGATGGCATATATGTGCATCATGTTTTCTTATCCAATCAGCTACTCTATGTCTTTTGATTAGAGCATTTAGTCCATTACATTAAAGATTTTTATTGCACATGGTATGTCACAAAACAAGTCTCCACAAATACAGGAAAATGGAAATCATACAAACTATCTTCTCAGATCACAATAACTTGAAACTGGAAACCAATCTCATGGGAAAAAAACAAAAATTCTCTAACTCATGGAGACTGAATAACATGCTTTCAAGCAATGAAGGGGCCAACAATGAGATCAAAGATGAAATCAAAAAGTTCCTGGAAAAAAATGACAATGAACACACAACAGCCCAAAACCTATGGGATACAGCAAAGGCAGTTCTCAGGGGGAAATTTATAGCAATACAGGCCTTCCAAAAAAGGTTACAAGAAGTGTACAAAAATGACCTAACCACAGAGCTGCAAGAACTAGAGGAGCAACAACAAACAAAGCCCAGAGCAAGTAGAAGGAAGGAAATCATCAAGATCAGAGCAGAACTAAATAACTCAGAGATTCAAATGACAATTCGAAGAATCGACAGGACCAGGAGCTGGTTCTTTTAAAAAATAAGCAAAATTGACAAGCTCTTATCCAGACTCATCAAGAGAGAGAGAGAGAGGACCCAAATAAACAGAATCAGAACTGAAAGAGGGGAAATCACAACTGAAACCTCAGAAATACAAAAGATTGTAAGAAATTACTACAAACAACTATATGCCAAAAAATATGACAACCTGGATGAAATGGACACAATCCTGGAAAGGTATAGTCTAACAAAACTGAACCCAGAAGAAGCAGAAAGCCTGAATAGGCCAATAACAACTAGTGAAATTAAAGAAGTAATCCAAAATCTCCCAAAGCACAAAAGCCCTGGACCAGATGGCTACACAGGTGAATTTTACCAAACATTTAAAGAAGAACTAACTCTTATCCTCCTCAAACTCTACCAAAAAATTGAGGAAGGGGGAAGACTCCCAAACTCGTTCTATGAGGCCGATATTATTCTAATCCCAAAACCAGGGCAAGACTCAACTAAGAAAGAAAGCTACAGGCCAATATCTCTGATGAACATAGATACTAAAATTCTCAACAAAATATTGGCCAATCGGATTCAGCAGTATATTACAAAGATCATACACCACGATCAAGTGGGCTTCATCCCAGGGATGCAAGGGTGGTACAACATTCGAAAATCAATCAATGTAATACACCACATCAACAAATTGAAAGATAAAAACCATATGATCATATCAATAGATGCTGAAAAAGCATTTGATAAAGTACAGCAACCACTTATGATAAAAACCCTCAGCAAAATGGGAATAGAAGGAGCATACCTCAACATCATAAAGGCCATCTATGAGAAAACTGAAGCCAATATCATACTTAATGGACAAAAACTGAAAGCTTTCCCCCTAAGATCAGGAATGAGACAAGGCTGTACACTTTCTCCATTTCTATTCAACATTGTCTTGGAAGTTCTAGCTATAGCCATCAGGGAAGAGAAAGGAATCAAAGGTATCCAAATTGGAAAGGAGGAAGTCAAACTGTCATTGTCTGCAGATGATATGATAGTGTACATACAAAACCCGACTGGCTCCACCAAAAACTTACTTGACCTAATAAGCAAATTTAGCAAAATAGCTGGGTATAATAAAGTCAACATCCAGAAGTCAAAAGCTTTTTTGTATACCAATAATGAAACAACACAAATAGAAGCAAGAAAACAAATCCCATTTACCATAGCAAGAAGAAAAATAAAGTACCTAGGAATCAACTTAACTCAGGAGGTAAAAGACCTGTACTCAGAAAACTACAGAACAATGAAGAAAGAAATCAAGGAAGACACAAATAAATGGAAGCATATACCATGTTCGTGGATGGGAAGAATAAACATCATTTAAATGCCCATACTACCCAAAGCAATCTACATATTCAATGCAATCCCAATGACAATACCAATGACAGACTTCACAGAAATAGAAAAAATACTTCAAAAATTTATATGGAGCCAAAAACACCCACGAATAGCCACCACAATCTTGAGAAAGAAGAACAAGGTTGGAGGAATCACAATACCGGACTTCAAACAATACTACAAGGCTACTGTCATCAAAACAGCATGGTACTGGCATAAGAATAGACATATAGATCAATGGAACAGAATAGAGAGCCCAGAAATGAACCCAGGACTCTATGGTCAACTCATATTTAACAAGAGGGGAAGGAACATCCAATGGAGTAAAAACAGTCTCTTCAACAAATGGTGTTGGGAGAACTGGACAGCAACATGTGAAAAGATAAAACTAGACCACCAACTTACACCATACACCAAAATAAGCTCAAGATGGATAAAGGATTTAAACATAAACAGTGCCACCATAAAGGTCCTGGAGAAAAATATAGGCAGTAAACTTTCAGATATCCTACACAAAAATATGTTTACTGATACTTCACCAAGGGCAAAGGAAATAAAAGAACAAATCAACAAATGGGACTATATCAAATTGAAAAGTTTCTGTTCAGCTAAAGAAAATATCAGCAAAATTCAAAGGGAACCAACTGTATGGGAAAACATAATTGCCAATGATACCTCAGACAACAGTCTGATCTCCAAAATATATAACGAACTAATGTGACTCAACACCAGGGAGACAGACAGCCCAATTAAAAAATGGGCAAAGGACCTGAACAGACAACTCACTGAGGAAGATATACAAAGGGCCCAGAGGCATATGAAAGAATGCTCAACATCACTAGTCATCAGAGAGATTCAAATTAAAATCACAATAAGATACCATCTCACACCTGTCAGAATGGCAATCATCAGCAAATCAACAAACAACAAGTGTTGGTGAGGATGCGGGGCAAAGGGAACCCTCATACACTGTTGGTGGGAATGTAGGCTGGTGCAGCCACTGTGGAAAACAGTATGGGGTTTCCTTCAAAAACTAAAAATGGAACTGCCTTTTGATCCAGCAATTCCACTACTTGGACTATACCCAAAGAATCCTGAAACACCAATTCATAAGAACCTATGCACACCTATGTTCAT
>PVIW01012093.1:0-23696 GCA_004026585.1 Noctilio leporinus | reverse complement strand
CAGAAGGAACTTGTACCCTTTGCAACAACATGGATGGAACTGGAGAGTATTATGCTTAGTGAAATAAGCCAGTCAGTGAAGGACAAATATCATATGATGTCACCCATTATGGGACAATAATGAGCAAAACTAACAACAAGCAATACAGAACCAAGTATATGAATACAAGGAATAGGCCTTCAGTGGTCAGGGGGAACAGGGTTGGAGGGAGGGGGGAGGCAGAGGCAAAGTAGGGGTGCAGCTTAGACAAGAACCTAGTATAAAGGAACTGTGGACATGGACAACAGGTGGGATAGACTTTGGGGGGAATGAGTGGATGGGGAGGGGGACAGAGCGGAGCAAGAAGGGGATGGATGTAAAACAACAATAAAAAAAAGATTATTATTGATAAGTACTCATTTATTTTAAATTTTCCTGTTGTATCTGTGCTTCTCTCTGTCTCTCTGTTTCTTCATATTCTTAATGCAGTTTCTTTAAGAATCTCCTGCAATACTGATTTGGTGGAGATGTACTCTTTTAGCTTTTTCTCTTTTTTCTTTTTGTCTGGGAAACTATTTATTTCACCTTCCATATGAAAGAAGGCTTGCTGAGTAGTCTTGGTTGTAGGTCTTTTGTTTTTCATTTCTTGGAATATTTCTTACCATTCCTTTCTGGCTTGTAGTGTGTCTGTTGAGATATCAGCTGATAGCCTTATTGAAGCTCCATTTTGTTATTAACTATTTCTCTGTTGCTGCCTTTAGGCTTATTTCATTGTTGTTGAAATTTGCCATTTTAATCATAATATGTTTTGGAATAGATCTCTTTGGGTTTATCTTCGTTTCAACACTCTGTATTTTTGGACTTGTGCAACTTTTTCTCTCATCAAGTTAAGAAACTTTTCTGTAATTACTTTTTCAAACAGATTTTTTATTCTTATTCCTTTTCTTCTGTTACTGGCATTCTTAAATGGATAGCTTTTTACATTTCATGCTGTCCTGCAGATAGCTCTCTTAAACCCTGTTCATTCTTTCTCAGTCTTTTTTGTTTTGTTCTATTGTCTGGGAATTCCTTCTACTTCTCTTCTAGCTCACTGATCTGATCCTGTGCTTCGTATAGCTTACTTTTGATTCCTTCTACTGTGTTCTTCAATTCAGACATTGTATTGTTCATTTCATCCTGGCTCTTATTGATAGTTTCTATGTCCTTTCAAAAACTGGTGTAGTTTGCAGTAAGTTCCTTGTTGTTTCCTAGTAGTTCTTTGTAGTTTTTCTGAGCTCCGTGGTCTCATTGAGCTCCTCTATAATCATTATTTTTAATTCCATGTGTGATCATTTGCTTGCCTCTATTTTATTTTGCACTCTTTCGGGACATTCTTCCTTTCTTTTTGCTTGGGGGTTGTTCTATTTCTCCACATTTTAGGTTACTCTCCTTGTGTTTTTACATTTATTAGATTGATCAACTTTGACTTCCTCTATTTATGGCATTATCTTTTGTGATGGGAGACCTGTGGGATTCAGTGGTGTGGTCTCCTTGATATCCAGATCTTAATGCGTTGGGGATGACTTTTATGCCATTTACTTAGGTTGTCTGGGTTGTTTTGAGTTTTGGTGGTGTGTGTTGCTCTTTTGTAGGTCTTTACCCACAAAATGAGAATCACTTAATGAGAATCACTCCATCCTCTTCATTTTGTATAATGAAATATAATGAATGTTGTAGAGGTGCTGCCAAAAAAATCCAAGTAACTCAGGCCAAAAACCAACATTCAGAAAAATAGCCCCAACTCACAATCACACTATCAACAGCAAATTAGCCAACATTAATAAACATGTAAAGATATTAAGACTATTTTTTAAAAAATATTTTATTCAGGATAAGAAAACATGACCCACATATATGCTGTCTTCAGGAGACCTACCTCAGAATAAAAGATCCACACATATGGAAAGCGAAGGGATGGAAAAATATATATCAAGCAAATGGGCATGAAAAAAAGACTGGAGTAGCAATACTTATTTCAGAAAAAAATAGATTTTATGATGAAGACCATTAAAAGAGACAAAGAAGGACATTTTATAATACTTAAGGGAACAATCCAGCAAGAAGATATAACACTGGTAAAAATATATGCACCCAACATAGGAGCTCCAAAATATATAAGGAAACTTTTGGAGGACTATCAAGAAGGATATAGACAGCAATGCACTAATAGTAGGAAATTTTAATACCACATTATCAGCAATGGACAGATCTTCCAAACAAAAAAGCACCAAGGATATTGTAATATTAAACAATACTCTAGAGGAAATGAACCTAACTGATATATACATCAGAACTTTTTACCCCAAAGAAGCAAAATACACATTCTTTTCAAATGCACATGGAACATTCTCTAGTATAGATCATGTGGTAGGTCACAAGACAAGCTTACACAAACACAGAAAAATTGAAATTGAAATCATACCAAGCATCTTTTCAGATCACAATGACTTAAAACTAGAAACCAACCTCAAGGGGAAAAACCAAAAACACTAACTCGTGGAGAATGAAAAACACACTTTTAAGTAATTGATGGGTTAACAATGAAATCAAAGATGAAATCAAAGTTTCTGGAAACAAATAATAATGTATATACAACAGCCCAAAACCTATGGGACACAGCAAAGGTAGTCCTCAGAGGGAAATTCATAGCAATACAGGATTATGTAAAAAAGATAGAAGAAGCTTATACAAACAACCCAACCATGAAGCTACAAGAACTAGAGGAGCAACAACAAACAAAGCCCAGAGCAAATAGAAGGAAGGACATCATCAAGATCAGAGCAGAATTAAATAATATAGAGACTCAAACTACAATTTGAAGAACCAACAAATCCAGGAGCTAGTTCTTTGAAAAAAAACAAAAAACAAAATTGACAGGCCTTTATCTAGACTCATCAAGAAAAAGAAAGAGAGGACCAAAATATACAGCATGAGAAATGACAAAGGAGAAATCACAATTGATAGTTCGCAAATACAAAGGAATGTAAGAAATTACTACAAATAACTAGATGACAAGAAATATAACAACTTGTGTGAAATGGACACATTTCTAGAAATGTGTAATCTACCAAAACTGAATCCAGAAGAAGCAGAAATCCTGAATGGACCAATAAGAACTAGTGAAATTGAACAAGTAATCCATAATCTCCCAAAGCACAAGACCCCTGGACCAGATGACTACAGAAGTGAATTCTACCAAACATTTAAAGAAAAACTTACTCCTATCTTTCTCAACTGATTAAAAAAAAAATCCAAGAGGGAAGAATCCCAAACTGTTTCTATGAGGCCAATATTATTCTAATCCCAAAACCAGGTCAAGACACAACTAAGAAAGAAAACTATAGGCCAATATCTCTGATGAACATAGATGGTAAGATTCTCAACAAAATATTGGCCAACTGGATCCAGCAATACATTCAAAAGCTCATACACCATGATAAAGTGCATTTCATCCCAGGGATGCAAGGATGGTACCACATTCTCAAATCAATAAATTTAATATACCACATCAACAAATTGAAAGACAAAAACCCTATGATCCTATCAATAGATAGCTGCTGAATAAACATTTGATAAAATACAGCAAGAATTTATGATAAAAACACTTAGCAAAAGGGTAATGGAGGGAACATACCTCAACATAATAAAGGACAATATTGTACTCTAGAGGCAAAAACTAAAAGCTTTCTCCCTAAGATCAGGAACAAGATAAGGATGCCACTTTTTCCACTTCTGTTGAACATCACTTTGGAAGTTCTAGCTATGGCACTCAGTGAAGAAAAAGGAATAAAGGTATCCAAATTGGAAAGGAGGAAGTCAAACTGTCATTATTTGCAGATGATATGGTAGTGTATATACAAAACCCGATAGACTCCACCAAAAACTATTTGACCTAATAAGCAAATTTAGCAAAATAGCTGGATATAAAGGCAATATCCAGAAATAAAAAGCATTTTTGTACACCAATGATGAAACATCAGAGATAGAAGCTAGAAAAAAAATTCCATTTACCACAGCAACAAGGAAAATAAAGAACTTAAGTATAAACTTAATCAAGGAGGTAAGAGACCTGTACTCAGAAAACTACAGAACACTGAAGGAAGAAATGAAGGAAGATATAAATAAATGGAAGCATATACCATGTTCATAGATGGGAAGAATGAACATTATTAAAATGTCCATACTACCCAAAGCAATCTATAGATTCCATGCAATCCCAATTAAAACACCAATGACATACTTCACAGAGATAGAAAAAATAATTCAAAAATTTACATGGGGCCAAAAACACCCACAAATAGCCTCAGCAATCTTGAGAAAGAAGAACAAGGTAGGAGGAATCACAATACCAGACATCAAACTCGACTACAAGGCTACTGTCATCAAAATAGTCTGGTACTGGCATAAGAATAGACATATAGATCAATGGAACACAATAGAGAGCCCACAAATAAACCCAGGACTCTATGGTCAATTAATATTCAACAAAGGGGGAAGGAACCCAAAATGGAGTAAAAACAGTCTCTTCAACAAGTGTTGTTGGCAGAACTGGACAGCAACATTAAAAAAATAATAAAACTAGACCACCAACTTACACCATACACCAGAATGAACTCAAAATGGATAAAAGACTTAAACATAGGCAGTGCCACCATAAAGGTCCTGGAGAAAAATATAGGCAGTAAAATTTTTGATATCTTACACTGAAATATATTTACTGATACTTCACCAAGGGCAAAGGAAATAAAAGAACAAATGAACAAATGGGACTATATCAAACTGAAAAGTGTTCAGCTAAAGAAAACACCACCAAAATTACAAGGGAACCAACTGTTTGGGCAAACATATTTGCCAATGATACCTCAGACAAGGGTTTGATACCCACAATATATAAAGAAGTAATGTGACTCAACACTATGGAGACAGACATCCCAAATTAAAAAATGGGCAAAGGACCTGAACAGACAACTCTCTGAGGAAGACATACAAAGGACCCAAAAGCATATGAAAGAATGCTCAGTATCATTAGCCATCAGAGAGATGCAAATTAAAACCACAATAAGATACCACCTCACACCTGTCAAAATGGCAATCATCAACAAATAAACAAACAACAAGTGCTGGGGAGGATGTGGGGAAAAGAGAACCCTGGTGTATTGCTGGTGGAATTGTAGGCTGGTGCAGCCTCTATAGAAAACAGTGTGGCATTTACATAAAAAAAAAAAAAAAAAAAAAAAAAAAACACCTAAAAATGGAACTGTCTTTTGACCCAGCAATTCCACCGCTAGGACTATAGGCAAAGAACTCTGAAACATCAATTCATAAGAACCTATGTACCCTTATTTTTATAGCAGTGCTATTTATAATAGTCAAGTGCTGGAAACAGCCTAAGTGGCCATCAGTGGATGAAAGGATCAAAAATCTTTCGTAAATTTACACAATGGAATACTACACAGCAGAAAAAAACAAGGAACTCCTACCCTTTGGGACAACATGTATGGAAGTGGAAAGCATTATGCTAGGTGAAATTAGCCAGTCAGTGAAAAACAAATACCATATGATCTCAACCATTATAGGATAATAATGAACAAAACAAACAAACAAGTAAAATAGAACCAGATACATGAATACAATGAATAGACCTTCAGTGGGCAAAGGGGAGGCAAGAGTGAGGAGGCGGAGGCATAGAAGGAAACAGTTTAGTCAGGAAACTAGCATGGAAGAACCAGGGACATGGACAGCAAGTGGGATTGACTTTGTGGGGGAGTGGGTTTGTGGGAAAGGGAATGTGGGAAGTAAAGAGGGAATGGATGTAACACAATAACATTAAAAATAAATTAAAAAATAAATTAAAAATATTTTGTTCATTAATTTTAGAGAGAGAAGGGCAGGGAGGGAGGCAGAGTGGGGGAGAGACATCGATGTGTGGTTGCTTTTCATCTGCCTCCAGTTATGGACCTAGCTGGAGACCTGATTTGCAACCTGGTTATGTTCCCTGGCTGGGACTCAAACCAGTGACCTTTGGGTTTGCAGGCTGGCACCTATCCACTGAGCCACCAGTCCTGGCAAAGACTATTTGAAGAAAGAAAAAGCAGATAAGGGATGACTAATTAAAATAAAAATGAGCCCTGGCTGGCATGGCTCAGTGGATTGAGCACTAGCCTATGCATCCAAGAGTTGCTGGTTGGATTTGCAGTTAGGTCACATGCCCCAGTTGCAAGCCAGATCCTAAGCTGGAGACAGGTGAAAGGCAACCATACACTAATGTTTCTCTCCCTTTCTTCCTCTCTACCTTCCCCTCTCTAAAAATGAATAAAATCTTTTTAAAAATAAATAAAATAAAAATTATTTTTGAGAGAAGAAAGTGAGGAGCAATAATGTTAGCGAGTAGGGGCAAGGCAACGAAAGAATGAGTAAAATTTGAAT
The DNA here is from genome assembly GCA_004026585.1 of Noctilio leporinus. Classification (NCBI taxonomy): domain Eukaryota; kingdom Metazoa; phylum Chordata; class Mammalia; order Chiroptera; family Noctilionidae; genus Noctilio; species Noctilio leporinus. Next base: position 17,252 of record PVIW01012093.1, on the reverse strand, counting down.
CATATATAAAAAGGGATGGAAAATGCAGAATGAGCTATGGGAGCATAACTATATAATATTAGGTTTCAGCATAAGTTATTATATATACATTAAATTATAATGTATATATCTACACAGATTTATTATATATAGTGATCAAGGTATGTATAGTGGAAGAATAAAAACAAAAAAAAAACAGAAAGAAAAATAGAGATCAAATTAAAGAAACAGTTTCACCACAGAGCTATTGACAAACATTAAGTTAAGGTTAGTGTAGTTGGAATGAAGATAAGAGTGAAAAAAGAAAGGAAAGCTTAAAATAAGTTTAGAGGAAATGGAAGTAGTTTTATGATAATAGAGGGATAAGGAATACTAAGAGTCAGGAATGAAAACTAGGCTAAGACCAGGTTCAAATTTAAAATGAAAGAACAAAAGGGCAGGAGGAAGGTGTAAGTGAAGTAGTAAAGGGGTATGATAAAATTTGAGATTTGAAATGCCAAAATAGTGTATATCTATTAATAAAATTACCAAAATTCCACAACTACCATCATATTCACAACTAATGAGCCAAAACTGATCAAAGTGGAGACAGAATAAGTGTATTCTATGAATGGGAGAAATCACTTGAGATGATTAATGGCAAGAAAAATGTTTTTGAGAGGCTAGAGAGGGAAGAAATAATAAGTGTATACAATGGAAACAAGTTGTAACAAGAGAGAAAATAGAATTTAAAACAAAAATAAGACAAAGTCAGATGTTAAAATGGAATAAGAGAGGAAGAAAATATGAGATTTGAAATAACTATAATATAAAAACTAGTGACTTAAAGTGCACAAACAGGGAGGACAAGAAACAGATGGCAAAAATCTATGCAGGAGAGAAAAATTACCATGAAGAAGACCATGGTGGAATTAATCTCAGTAGTTTTGACCACTTTCTTCTTTTTCTGTATCCACCCCTGGTGACTTCAGATCATGTCACAATCAGCCTAGTCAGCCTGTTCAAGATGACCAGTGACCTACCGCCTATCACTGTCTTTTTCAGTTGTTAATCTAGTCACTTTGTAATCAACAGTAAGGCTGAAGCACCACTCATTGGGGCAAACTAACTCTTGTGGTTTGGGCTATTCCTTCCCTTCAGGCTGATGCCACTTGGAAGAGAGTGGTCTGCCTGAGAAAGAGCTCTTGCAGTATGGAGGATAGATCAGCACTAGGGTCCTTGGCTGCTCTCTCAATTCTCTCCACACAGCCACCATCCCAAACTTTTCTCAAGCATCTCTGGTCCACTCTGCCTTCCCTCTAATGGAGTCCAGGGTAAGTGGGTGCCAGTGGAATTTTCTGTTTGTCCTTTAAGAATTGCTCTGTGCATCCAGCTGTCTCTCTCAGGTCAGCAAAACCAAACAAACAAAAAACACAAATAAACAAATAAACAACACAAAAAACAAAAAAACCAAACACCACTTTTTGCTTTTTCAAAGCTGAATGCTATCTGGTTTACACTTAGCTCTGCTGCTATAGAATGAGGTGCTTAACTTGAATTTTAGACCTTGCACTTCTCCAGAGAAACTGTTGGGGCACTAAAATATGTTTCCATGTCTTCAGCTGCCATCCATGGGAGCCAGCCCTCTCATTTCTCCTTCATACTCCATGCATGCCAGTCACATTGCAATGAAGCAGTTTCTTCTGTTTTTCTGTGGTTATATGGCTTCTCTCCAGCTAGTGTTCAATTTGTTATTCCAGATGATTTCTCCACAATTAAGTTGTAATTCCGGATTGGTCCTGGGAGGAGGTTAGTGTAGCTTCCACTTAATCCTCTGAAGTTTTGGATCCCTCTCAAAAGGAAGATTTAAATAGTAAGACAGCAGTCACAGAAATAGGTAATTGGAAAACTGAACCCATATGCCAGCTATGTTGTCACTGCTTCAAAGTGGCATTATTTATAATAGCAAAAATATGGAAGCAACCCAAGTGTTCAACAACAAATGAGTGATAGAAAGTAGTAGCACATATACACAATGGAATACTACTTAGCCATAGAAAAAATGAAAATTTACCTTTCATGACAGTATGAATGGACCTAGAGTGTATATTCTAAGCTAAATAAGTCACATAGAGATGACAAATACCATGTATTTTATTTATGTATGGACTCTAAAGAAAAAAATACAAACAAAATAGAAACAGATTCATAGTCACAGAGATCAAACTAATGGTTAGTAGAGAGAAATGGGGTTGGGGAGCTGGGGAAAAAGTGATAAATTAAGTAGTCCACATTGATAGTTATAAAATAGTCACAGAAAAGTAAAGTATAGCATAGGGAAGATAGTCAATAATATTGTAATAAAAGCCTAAGGGGCCAGGTGGGTACCTGAAATATCAGGGGAAATGCTTTTAAAGTAAATATATGATTGTCTTACCACTATATTACACACCTGAAATTCATGCAGAATAATATTGAATGTGAAGTATAAATTAATGAATAAACGTGTAGTATTATTATGAGCTTTGTTTTACCTAAGTGCTCATAATTTTCAATTTCTATTTTTATAAAAAAATATTTGCATCAGAAGAAAGCATAGAGCCATGATGCATTTCAATAGTTATATAGAAAAAGTTCCATTGTTATTACCATTTAACCATGTTTCTACTTTCTGAGAAATTGGCAGATGCCAATGTAGATCAATGGAACAGAATAGAGAGCCCAGAAAGAAACCCAAGACTCTATGGTCAATTAATATTCAACAAAGGTGGAAGGAACATAAAATGGAGCAAAAACAGTCTCTTCAACAAGTGGTGTTGGGAGAATTGGATAGCAACATGCAAAGAAATAAAAGTAGACTACCAACTTATACCATACACCGGAATAAACTCAAGATGGATAAAGGACTTAAATATAAGCAGTGCCACCACAAAGGTCCTGGAGAAAAATATAGGCATTAAAAGTTTAGATATCTATTATAGAAATATATAGAAATATGTTTACTGATTCTTCACCAAGGGCAAAGGAAATAAAAGAAAAAATCAACAAATGGGACTATATCAAATTGAAAAGTTTCTGTTCAGCTAAAGAAAATACCAACAAAGTTAAAGGAGAACCAACTGTTTGAAAAAAACTTATTTGCCAATGATATCTCAGACAAGGGTTAGATCTCCAAAATATATAAAGAACTTCTGCAACTCAACAACAGGCAGACAGACACCCCAGTTAAAAAAATGGGCAAAGGACCTGAACAAACAACTCACTGCTGGGGACATACAGAGGGCCCGAAAGCACATGAAAGAATGCTCAACATTACTAGCCATCAGAGAGATGCAAATTAAAACCACAATAAGATACCACCTCACATCTCTCAGAATGGCAATCATCAACAAATCAACAAACAACAAGTGTTGGTGAGGATGTGGGGAAAAGGGATCCCTAGTGCACTGTTGCTGGGAATGCAGGCTGGTGCAGCCATTAAGGAAAAAGGTATGGAGTTTACTTAAAAAAACTAAAACTGGAAGTGCCTTTTGATTCAGCAATTTCATTATTTGAACTATACCGGAAGAATCCTGAAACACCAATTCACAAGAACCTATGTACCCCTAATTTCATAGCAGCACTATTTACAATAGCCAAATGCTGGAAACAGCCTAAGTGCCCATCAGTGGATGATTGGATCAAAAACTTTGGTACATTTACACAATGGAATGTTACACAGCAGAAAGAAAGAAGGAACTCCTGCCCTTTGCAACAACAGAGATGGAACTAGAAAGTATTATGCTTAGTGAAATAAGCCAGTCAGTGAAAGACAAATGCCATATGATCTCACCCATTTCAGGTCAATAATGAACAAAACAAATGAATAAGCAAAACAGAACCTGATACATGAATACAATGAATAGACCTTCAGTGGGTGGAGGGGAGGTGGGAGGAGGAGGCAAAAAAGGGGAGCAATTTAGTCAAGGAACTAGCATGGAAGAACCATGGACATAGACAACAAGTGGGATTGACTTTGGTGGGAATGGGTGGGTGGGGAAGGGAAGAGAGGGAAAGAAAAAGGGGATGGATGTAATAAACAATAAAATTAAATTTAAAAAAAAGGAAGTATTCCAAATCAAGTTGAGCTTGATGTGAAAGATGGTTTACCTGTTAGGCATACCCTGATAGATCTAGATCATATGGTGCATCTTCAGAGACTCAGAGGTGGTGATAGCTGTGTGTATCAGTTATAAGAAGCTGCTCCAAAATCTAGTAGCTTAAGATGACAACTATTTATTTGTTGTGATTAAAAAAAAAAAAATTTGGTTTGGGTGTAGCTGACAGTTCTGATCTTGGCTTGGGGTTATTTAATTAACTGCCTTCCACTAATGGGGCACATGATGTTTCAGGATGGCCTCACTCACATGCTCATATGCCTGGAAGTTCATTGAGGTTGTTGGTTGGAGCACCTTGGTTCTCTTATTGTGTCTTCTTCTATTAGATAGCCATGAATTTGTTTTAAATGATGACAGCACTGTCCCAGGAAAGAAAGCCTCATGGTACAAGCACTTATCAAGCACTGACTGGCATCACATTTGTTAATGTCCCATTGGCAAGACAAGTCACATAGCCAATCAGAGTCAATGTGGGAAGAAGCTATACAAAAGCATTGATATTGGGAAGTATGGGTCACTAGATGCCTTTACTATAACCATCCCCACAGCATGCAATAAAGTTGCTATTTGGATAAGTTGGGGAATTGAAGACTAGAGGTTTGCAAAATGGGGCTTAATCTTTGTTCTGACATAAACTAATGTATTTTTATTTTATTTTATTGTTGTTGTATTACATCCTAAACTAATGTATTTTTAACCTGAATTTCAATTTTCCTTCCAGGTAAAATTACAACATCACTCTAGCTCATCATGCATTGGTAAGATTCTTTTTCACACAGTAGTTCAGAAAGTTTTATAGAAAGGTAAAAACCTCATTACAATGGTTCAGCTTCCTAAACACATTAATTTACTAAGTGGTTTATAAAGAATACTAAAACACAAATGTCAGGGTCTGGCCTTTTAAGGAGATGACTGCATAATGAAGAAGATAAGCCTTGTATAGAAAACAATAACAACAAAACCTGCAACAAAGGTGCTCTTTCATAAATATTTTGAGTTATACGGACAATGAATGCTACAGGGCTTCAAAATAAGAAATGCCCTATTTGGGGAAATCCAAAGACATTCTATGAAGATCATAAATAAAGAGGGTCTGGAAAGATGGGCCAGGTACACTCACATTTGCTTTATTACTAAGTAATATATCTTTATTATAGTAATATATCTTTATTATAAAAAAAATTAGAGAAAAGGGAAAATATGTAAAAGACCTTTCATTTTTACATGCTTATATACACACACACATTTTAAAATCAATTTTTGAAAACTAGTTTGTCAACAATATATTGTGAACATTTTCTACACAATTAGTTTTATTTAATTATTGATGAATATACTATTTATTTATATTCCTATTCATAACAATGTTGCAATAAAATGTATGCAGCAAATTTTTACTAATAATTTCCTAAGGATAATTTGTAAAGGTGAAATAATGAAATTAAGTGGCAGATAGATCCATACTATAAAATCTTTTAGTATAATGTATGTAATGCCAAATTGCTACTAATATTTATAAAGACATGAGAGGTCTCTATATATTAAAACTAATAACCATTTGTCTAATATACGTAAACATTTAAATTTTTTATTGTTATAGTGATTTCATGTATCCGATCTTTGTTCTTCTCAATAATCTTTCCAGGTTTCTCTTTTTGGTGCCATGTGCCAAACTGTTTTCCAAAAGAATTATCTAAACTTCATATTTCTTTCTTTCTAGAAGTTTTATTGTTTTGTTTTTTATTTTATTTTTAAAGTTATATTCATTTGCAAATTATTTTGATATGTGTGAGTGTGTATACCCATACATGCCTGTGCACAGGTGGTTGAACCAGCATCATTTATTGACCACTTTCATGGATAAATGAAATTATTAGAGCAAAGAGACAGCACATGTCATTTAGTCACAGACATTCAATATGAACACAAAAGTGGGTAAGAGACAAAATATACTTAGGGGCTACTTATGTGAAGTCCATTCTTATTAGAGGATTGTAGAAAACAAGTTGGGGAAAGGGATGAGATTATAAAAGGTCTTACATGACAGACTAAGAAGTATAAGATGCATTTGCAGGTGTAATCTTAAGTCTTTTTGTTTATAAGAATTAGAGATAGTTACAGTACAGGTGACCCAAGAATGGGCAGGGAACGTATTGATGGCATCTTACTGCTGCACAGACCTGACACTAAACATGTGTTTCCTTCTAATGGTGCATGCTCTTCAAGAAGCACTATGTCCCTAAGAACTTTACTTCCACTCCCATCCTCTTCTTACTGCTTCTAGAGCAATACAAGTTTCTGGAGCCCTCTTAGAGCCTACGTCTTCCAGGAGAATGGAAAGGAAGTTGTCTTTTTTCTTATTTTGCCTGCTGCTGTCACTCTCCAGAGGTGTTGCTCCATTTCCCTGATACCGGATATGATGAAATAGCTTTTGTCTTGGCTGTCTTCACTCTGGAGTTCTGTTCTTCAATGAGATTCTAGAATATAGCCTGTAAATTGGACCATGTTTCACATTTATTGAAAAATAGCACAACTTATGTGATAAAAATTTGGGCTCTAAAGTGATTTGGGCCAGACTCTGTTTAGGTTCTAGCTCTTCCACATGCCTGATGTATACTTTGAGCTGATTATTTCACCCCACAAAGTCTCACTTTATTCATTTTTTCAATAGGAATACTCATAGTATCTTCCTGGAGTAGAGAGTGCTCTGCCAAGATCTTCCTGCTTATCTCTAGCTAAGAAATCAGATTTTGTTCTCATTTTGAGTAGTAATATGCTCAGGGTAGCTGGGATTTGCTCCCAGCATCAAGGGATGAGACTTGAAGGGAGAAAATCAACTGTAGCAACCTCATTACCTTTTGCATTTGCCAGGCATTGGTTAAGAGGTGGGTAGGCCTGATGAAACCTGGGCAAGTCTTATGAGGAAAATATATCTTTTGAAAAAGTAATAGAATATATCTAGAATAGTTCTTTCCTTATGTTTGTTTTCAGAGGTGTTGTATGAAGGCCAGACATCTGTAGCTGCAGCAGCCATTATGGAAGCATGAAGGGAAAGCCAAAATCTGCCCAGAGAAATTGACCCAGAAGCTGGTGTTATGCTATAGGTTCATTGACCTTGCACTTGCATCTCTCAGGACTTTGTTTTTGTAAGGTAACATGAAGTCTTATTTGACTAAAACTCTTAGTAGATTTTAACTATTATTATTTTTATTATTACGATTATAATAATTATTGTAATATACTAAATATTTAGTCAATACCAGACACAATACTAGCCATTTCAGAATACTAGGAACTCAGGTAAGACAGAGAGGATGGAGAAATGGATGAATGAAGCTGCCTACAACTTTTTATAATATGAAGAATTATCAGGCAAGGCTATCACTTGGTTGAGGTTACAACATCATTTAAAGTCAAACAGCAAAGATTAAGCATTAAAGGTATGAGAGTTATTTTGGTTTAATGTGAGGTCCAGGTCAGAGTCTGGCTAACATTCATTCAGACCTGAATCCCGTGGGATGGTGGGAGCCAGCAAAAATAGTGATATAAAATTTCACAAAGGATTCAAGATTAATATGAGTTAACCATGTTCCGTCTGTCAATTTAAAAAGTTTTTGAGAAAAATTTTATTCAAGATTCTTGACTACCCAGGTCAAAAGATTAAGATAAGCTTTCACACAATTAAACAAACAAAAAAAAAAGTCAATGTATTTTTCCAGGAAGAGGCATTAATGACCCACAAACTTTCATAGAAATTTGGCTATTGGTGGTAAAGAGTGAGGTCAGTAGAGCTAATTTATGAATTATTTTGAAACAGGACCAATTTGTAAATATTTTATATTTCAATTCCTCATGAGAAGAGAAAGACATAAAACATTTTACAAAAAAATATTGTCATAGGGCTATTTTAATATCTGCAATTGCTAAGTGGGTGGTTAAGTGTTAGTTGATTCTGCAGGCAGGTTGCCTGACTATAAAAACAATTTGGATGCCCTGGCTGGTAGCACAGTGGATAAGGTGCCGGCCTGCGAACCCAAAGGTCACTGATTTGATTCCCTAGCCAGGGCACATAACCAGGTGGAAAGCCAGGTCTCCAGCCAGATCCATGGCTAGAGGCAGGCGAAAGGCAACCATACATTGATGTTTCTCTGTTTCTCTCCCTCTCTGCCTCTCTCCCTTCCTCTCTTTCTGGAAATAATAAATAAAATCTAAAACAAAAAACAAAAACAAACAAGCAAACAAACAAAAACAATTTGGTACCATACATAGATTCTCCCACTCCATTCTGACTTATTTCTAAAAAGATACTAACAGAATTCACATTCTATTATGCATTTAATTACACCAGTCTGTTTCTCACTGCCTCACTCAGATTTGCTGTATTTTTCTATCGATATCACTAATTCTTGTGTTTTCAGTGTCATTAATTTTTCCTATTTAGATGATTGCCGCCAGCTTCCTATCTACAACCTACTTCTCAACATATCTACAGTGACTACAAAAGGCCAAAATTCTTTTATACCTACATATCACTTCAATTAATTCATGTTAACACTTAGATGTGTCTATGTTTTTCTAAGTATCAGACCCATATCTCCTCAGCATGGCCTGCTTTGTTCTATCCTTTAGGCTAATTCTACTAAACAACTTTTCCCATTAATATCAGTGTTCCTGTTTTCAACATTGAAGAGAAGGATGAGATACCTCCCATTAATTTTTCATTATAATTATTTTTCCTTCTCTACTAAAGCTTTATAAAGACAATTAATGAATTTTAAATAATATGTGTTGATTTACATCTCTGAAATATTATTCTGTTCTTTTTTAAGAGGTTGCATAGTGAAGAGTAAGCATGAAAACAAGAGGAGTCTGTCAGTAAGCAATGAAGAAAGGATGGTGATTTGGAAAAAAGGCATGGATGGAGCTGAGATATAGGCTGCAGGTTGAATTAAGCAGAGCTTGTTGGTGGATTAGATACAGATGTAAGAAAGAGGGAAAAAACACTTGAGGAGCCGAACCTGTAGTTGTCATATAATGACCTGGGAACCAATAGAAGAGAAACAGGTTTCAAGGTGTGGGTTTTCAAGAGCTCTATTTTTAAGTGTTTACACATTTCCTTGGCAGTATAAGAAAGGAGATTGCAGTCACCAGTTATGACTCAGAGGAGAGATGTGGTCCTGAGACCTTGCAAAGCAAGGATTACTTTAACCAAACATAAAAATTATATGACTTGTAACGTTTAGTAGAACTGGGATGAAACCCAAGCCAATCTAAACCTAGTGATTTTTCACTGGGCCCTAAGTTATTGAGTGTCTATGACTTGTCCAACATCATTCTAGGCACAGAGGAAGACACAAAAATAATTAAATGTCTCTTATTCTCAGAGAGATATATTCCAGAACACCACAATCCTAGTGCTAGAGCTTCAGGAGAAGGAAATAAAGCTGAATGGCAAAGGATATATTTTATCAGCATTTTATGAAATATAAATAAAAATTATTTAGTTTATAACCTAAGTGTGGAAATGATTAAAAACTTTTAATCATTGCTTTCTCTGTTTTTTTTTTTTTTTTTTTTTTTTTGGTTTTCTCAGCATCAAAACCCAACAACAGCAAGATTCTTGAAATACTTAGAATATTTTAGACTTAATTTTTAATTCACTGTAAATTATCATAGTGAGGATGTGTGGTGCTGTCTTACAAATAATACCTAACATTTCTAAAAAAAAAAACAGTTTATTTTTAATTTCTAGAGGAAACATAATATATCCTTCCCTGTCCCAGGATCTAAACTAAAATTTTAATCAAATTTAAATAGAAAATGGAGAAAGACGTAGCTTAAAAGAAGTTCATGTGGAAATAGTACAGTAGATATTTGTGATTACAGTCAGGATAGGATAGACTATGCATAAAACTGAATAAATATTTTTAAAGAATATATAAATAAGTCATTTCTTCAAACATCAGTGATTTAACAAAAGGTAATTAATTGCTCAAGTGTTAGGTAGCCCTTCTTCATTTTAAATATGATATCCTCAAGGTAGCCATTGGAGTAAAAGGGAGGGGTGAAGACAGAACAGCGACTCTTAAGTGCCTCATCCAGAAAGTGACACACTTCAGTTTTGTTCAGAATCCTTTTGCTAAAACAAGTTGCAAACCCCAACCTAACTGAAGAGAAGGTAGAAAATGCATGGAGATCCCATGTAAAGCTTGGAGAGTTTGACCATATTTGATAAATCAACAATGTGACAAATTAAAGATGAAAGCTGAAGTAGTAGAAATAGATACGGGATCAAACTAGGGAGCAAGCTGGCCAAATCTGCATCTGTCACCATAATGGGTTTCCTCCTTTCATACCAAAAGGAGATTGATTTGACTTCACCCAAGGAAAGTGCTGGGTTGGTGAAATTTCACTCTATGAGGAATAGATAGAGGGATATTTAGTGTGGGAATTAGAACACTTGAGAATAGTGTGCAACTATCTTCTTCAAATACCTGCAGATGCATTCACCTGACTCCAGAAGTGGCTGCCAGATTCCATACAAATGGAAAAAGAGCAACCAGATCTAAACAGTGCTGTGACAAATGCACTTGGTTTTTTTCTTAATTATTTTAGGTTTTTCTTTTTCATAGCCATTTTATTTATACTTTCTACCTATTTTTCTTTTGCTTTTATTTTTGGTGCTCTAACTTTTTTTTTTTTTAATCATATCTTTCATTCTACTCTACCTTTAGAGTACTCCACTATTCTCTTCTTCTCTTATTATTTTTGTTATCTTTACTATGTTCCTTTCCTCCATTTTCCTCTTTCAATTCATTGTGAGTAGTAGCTCTCTTCCCCCTTCTCCCTCATACTCACTTTTCTTTCCCTTGGTCTTCTCATATTTTCCCCCTTTCCCCTTTCTTTACTATTCCCTTTCTTTGTGTTCATTATTCTTTGCTCTCTTGTTGTTGATATTGCAATGATTGATGGGGGTTTCCTTGTTCTGATATTTTTTCACGTTGTTTTGCTTTGTTCTGCCAGCACTTATGTAATAACATTCAACATGTGATTGGAGTTGAGCCTATTACCCAACCAGACAGAGGGGAGCTCCCAACAACAAATGGGTCAATAATAATAATAAGTACCCAAATACAACAGGAGAGTCCACATAACCCACACAAAGGACATTCCTAGAGCATACAGGTCAGGAGATCAAAGACTCTGCAGCACTGGATCTTACAGGACTCCTGACATGCAAGGCTACTCAACAGGACAGAGAGTCAACCAAATCAATCTAGTGCATAGAAACAAACACAAAGAGACAAATAAAATGGGGAGATATTGAAAAAACCTCAAACAAAAGAAAAGGAGGACTATCTAGTAAAAGCTAAGTGAAATTGGAGTAAGCAACTTATCAGACGTAGAGTTCAATGTATTGGTTTTAAGGGTGATAAAGGGACTTAGTGAGGAGTACAGGGAACTTAGTGGGAACTACACTACCATGAAAAAGGACATAAAAGCCTTCAACAAGAACAAGATGGAAATGAATGCAATATCTGAAATGAAGAACACACTAAAAGGAATTAAGAACAAGTCAGACAAAGCTGAGTATCAAATCATCAAGGTGAAAGACAAGGTTGAAAAAAACACAAAGAAACAAAATGAAAAAAAGTAAAAAGAATGAGGAGCTTTGGGACAACATGAAACAATAATATTCATATCATATGGATACCAGGAGAAGAAGAAAAGGAGTAAAGGATAGAAAACCTGCTTGAAAAAAATAATCATGAAAAATTTGCTTAACTTGCTGAGGGAAAAAGACACACAACTCCAATAAGACCAACACGAAGAGGCCCACTCTAAGATACCTTACAACCAAAACGGCAAAATATAAGACAAAAAGAGAATCTTAAAGGCATCAAGGAAGAAACAGCTAGTAATATACAAGAGAGCTCTGATAAGATTATTAACTGATTTCTCAACAGAAACACTATAAGCCAGAAGGAATTGGCAAGAAATATTCCAGTTAATGAAAATTAAGAACCTGCAAACAGTACTACTCCATCCAGCAAGGCTCTCATTTAAAATGCAAGGTGAAATAAGGAGTTCCTCAGAAAAAGAAGGCTAAAAGAATACATCACCACCAAACCAGCATTGCAAGACATGCTCAAGGGGCTGACTTAAAAAGACAAAATAAATAGATAGAGACAGAGGAACACAGATACAAAGGGAAAAATGGGAATGAAAATTACCAATCATAATAACTTTAAATGTAAATGGATTAAACACTCTAATAAAAAGACACAGGGTAGATGAATGGCTAAGAAAACATGGCGCACATATGTACTGTCTACAAGGGACCCACCTCAGAACAAATGATATACAGAGGCTGAAAGTGAAAAGATGGGGAAAATTCCACACATATGGACATGAAAAGGAAAAAAAGGTTAGTAGTACTTATATTAGACAAAATAGACTTTATAAAAAGGCAGTTGAAGAGACAAAGAAGGTCACTACCTAATACTTAAGGAAGTAGTCCAAAAAGAATATATAGCTCTTGTGAACATATATGCATACAATGTAGGTGCACCTAAATATATAAATAAGATATTGGAGTACTTTAACAAAGAGATAGGCACTATGTAATCATTGTAGGGGATTTTAACACCCAACATTCAACAATGTATGTATCTTCCAAATATATAATAAAAAATATTGTAGAAGTGAATGACACTCCAAGGCAAATCAACCTAATGGATATTAATAGAACATTTCACCCCAAAGAAGCAAAATATATATTCTTTTCAAATGCATATGGATAAATCTCAAACATAGACCACAGAGGAGGACCCCAAGAAAGCCTTAACAAATTCAAGAAAACTAAAATCACATCAAGCACCTTCTAGGATGACAATGACTTAAAACTAGAAATCAACTTCAAGAAAAAATCAAAAGCCTTCAAATACATGTAGGCTGAATAACAGGTTATTAAATAATGAATGGGTTAATGATAAGATCAAAGATGAAAAATAAATGTATCCAGAAACAAACAAAATGAACACACAACAACCCAAAAACTATAGAACACATTAAAGGAAATACTGAGAGGGGAGTTCGTAGTAATACAAGCCTACTTAAAGAAGACAGAAAAGTCTCAAATAAACAACTTAATCCTACATCTGAAAGAACTAGAGGAACAACAACAAACAAAGTCCTGAGCAAACAGAAGGAAGGGACTAATCAAGATCAGGGCAGAATTAAATGACATGGAGTCTAAAAAGTTGTTCAAAAGATCAATAAATCCAGGAGCTGTTTCTTGAAAAAATATTTTTTTTAAATGACAGACTCATCAAGAAAATGAAAGAGAGAATCCAAAAAAATAAAATCAGAAATGAAAGAGGAGAGGTAACAACTGATATCACAGAAATACAAAGGATTTTAAGAAATTACTATGAACAACTATATGTCAGAAAACTAGACAACTACTTGACCTAGTAAGTGAATTAAGCTAACTAGTGTGATACAAAGTCAATATTCAGAAACTGATGGCATTTTTGTATACCAAAAACAAAATATCAGAAACAGAAACTAAGGGGAAAAACCCACTTACTATAGCAACATAAAAACAAAGTACCTAGGAATAAACTTAACCAAAGAGGTAAAAAACCTGTACAAGAAACTATTGAACACTGAAGAAAGAAGCTGAGGAAGATGCAAATAAATAAAATCATATACCATGTTCATGGATTGGAAGTATTAACATCATTAAAATATTCATATTATTCAAAGCAATCTATAAATTCAATGCAATTCATTTAAAAATATCAATGGTATATTTCATAGATTTAGAACAAATACTTCAGTAATTTATATGGTACCAAAAAAGATTCTGAATAACCACAATAATCTTGAGAAAGAGCAAAGTTGGAGGGATTACAATACCTGATATTAAACTATAATACAAGTCCACTGTAATCAAAATAGTGTGGTATTGGCATAAAAACTGACACATAGACCAATGGAATATATAGAGAGCCCAGAATAAACCTATGTCTCTATGGTCAATTAACATTTGACAAAAGTGGCACAAACATACAAAGGAGTAAAAATAGCCTCTTCAATAAATGGTGTTAGAAAAACTGGAATGACATGTGCAAAAAAATGAAAGACCACCAACTTACACCATATAGCAGAATATGCTCAAAATGGCTAATAAACTTAAATATAAGTTGTGTTACCATAAAAAAATCCCAGAGGAAAATGTAGGCAGTAAAATTTCAGATATCCTACATAAGCAGCATTTTTTTTTCTTTTTTAAAAAATATTTTATTTATTATTTTTAGAGAGGGGAAGGGAGAGAATCAGAGAGGGAGAGAAATATCAGTGTTTGGTTGCTTTTCACCTGCCTCCAGCTACAGACCTGGCTGGAGACCTGGCTTGCAACCTGGATATGTGCCCTGGCTGGGGAATCGAACCAGCGACCTTTGGGTTCACAGGCTGGTGCCTATCCACTGAGCCATCAGCCAGGGCTCATAGCAGCATTTTTGATGATACATGTATCTTCCATTGCAAGGGAAATAAAAGAAAAAAAAATGGTACTACACCAAATTAAACATCTTCACAGCTAAAGAAACCATCATCAAAATGAAAAGAGATTGTATGAAGGGAACATATTGACCAATGATACAACAGACAATGAGTTAATCTCCAAATATATAAAGATCCACATGACTCAATAACTGGAAGACAAACTACCCAAACAAAAGAATTGACAGGAGGGAAGATGGCGACAGAGTAGAGAGCAGTGCTGATGGTGTTCTCCAGTACCAAAGCAGCTAGAGAACAAGATAGGGAGCGTGAGACGTCTTCAGGACCCTAGGAATTGGAACGGGCAGCATCTGGACACAGGGGAGCACAGCCCAGAGGCAGAGGAGGCCAGCAGGACAGTAGGTGAGGTGTTCCCGACCGGCCGGCGAGCCGAGGTCAGCTCTGGGCAGGGGCGGCTCTGCCCAGAGCGGCGCGTTTGACTGGGGCCAGTTCTGGGCTCCCTGGCGACTGGAAGTCTCAACAGTGAAGTGCAGGCAGCGAGGGCAAACACCATAGGGAATACAGAATCTAACTCTTGCAGGGGAGGGACTGTGTGAGAGACTCACTCCCGCAACAGGGAGAGGAGGCTCCACGCTGGGCTAGAGGCGGAGGAGAAGAGTCCTGCGGGAAGACAGAGCGGGGGAGCTGGGAAGTGCACCGGACAGGGTGTTGAGAGGGCCGAAAACAGTGCTGCTGGGCCACCAGGGAAACAGCAGTTAGAAGCCCCTGCAAGGGGGGAGACCCAGCCCTGCTCAACCACACAGGCCCCCAGGCCCCCAGGCTCTGCGGGAAACTCCAAACAGCGAGCCGGGGAACCCGCGAACCGGCAAGCCAGTGAACCGGCAAGCCTGAACTAGTAGCTGGGGTAACTGACCCGCCATTCCTGGAGACAAAGGCCGCACAGCCCACACCTGGGAGGGGCTCATCACAGAGGCCTCATAAAGGAATCCAAAGAGAGCTGGTTGGCTTGGAGGAGTGGTGCCCACCCGGGAAGGGCGGGACAGTGTAGGCGGACCCCAGACAGTGTTGACTGACAGGGGCGGCCTCCTTCCGGAACTGCAGGGGTGGGGCCAGTCATCACAGGGACCAGCAAAGTGGAGGGCTGCCCTGCAGGGGTGCTGGGTGATAATCCTGGGCAGGAACAAACACCAGGAGTGGGAGGGGGCACCCTGCGGGCTCCAGAACACCGGCAGCCCTAAAACCCAGCCAGGCTGCTGAAGGCCCAGCCGACCTGGGGGCGGACACTCAGAATCAGCCCTACTGTGACAACCAGAGGCCCTGCCACGTGCCAAGACCTGCTAGAATATAGACTATAGACTGTAAAGTCCTGACCAAGAAAAAGGGGCAGCATCAGGAAAGGGATTGCTGCCAATCTCAAGCACCTGAATTATACTGAGAGCAATATGAACTATGAATCCCCAACATATCCTTTGCAAAAGTTACTTCTCACATATTCTTAATCCCCCCATACCTCAATCCACCTAAATACCCAAGACCCTCCCCCTACTCTTGAATAAAAGTCTACTCACTCTGTGGCTATAACACATTCCCAGTCCTCAATCTAAGTATTCCTCCCTTCCCCAGCCTTTCTAAACCCTTTCTTTATTCTTTTTTTCCTTCCTCTTTAATTTTTCATTTCCTTTTCTTCCTGGTAAAGCCCACAGGTTCTGGTTCCACCTGGACCAATCAGAAATCATAAAGGGGGAACACACAGCTAAAACCTTTCTTTATTAATATTGATTTCTCTTTGTCTTGTGACGTTCTCCCCTCCATTTTTTTTTCCTTTCTTTCGTTCTTTCTCTTTTCTTTTCTCCCTGATAAAACCCACTGATCCTGGCTCCACCTGGACCAAACTGCAACCATAAAGGGTGAACAGACACCTAAACCTTTCCTTTATTAATATTGATTTCTCTTTCTCTTGTGACATTCTCCATTTTTTTCTTTCTTTCTTTTCTTCCTCTGCTAAAAGCCCTCAGGTCTAGGCTCCATCTGGACCAGTCAGGGATTATTAAGGGTGAACAGCCATCTAAAACCTTTCTTCTTATTATTATTATCATTTTTATTTCTTTTTTCCTTTTGCAAAAAATTTTTTTTTTTTTTTTGGTTTGGTTTGGTATTTTGTTTTTGTTTTTTTTTTGTTTGTTTTTGTTTTTTGTTTTTTGTTTTTGTTTCTGCTAAAAGCCCGCAGGCCCAGAATACAACCAGACAGCCCAAATAAAGGACACACCAAGAACAGCAAGTGGAGAAAATCTGGGAGACGGCAACATTGAACTGCACAAAACTCCTATCACAGAAGGGTGCTCAACTAAGGCAATGAAGCAAAGCAGGTTAACCCAAGGAAAGAACAAAAATAAATAAATAAATAAAGGGCAAGCAAGAACAGACACCCAAAATGGGGAAAAAAAGAATCAGTCCATCACCAAAAGGAAAGGAAGAATCCCCAGAAAGAACACAAAATGAAACAGAGGCACCTGGAATATCAGATAAGGAATTCAAAAGAATGATGATAGAGAAGCTCAGTGAGCTCAGCCACATCAAAGAAAACTGTAAACAACTCCAGGAGAACTA
>PVIW01012092.1:0-33919 GCA_004026585.1 Noctilio leporinus | reverse complement strand
CTGCTGGAAGAAGAGTGGGAATGAGAGGATTTAGAGGGAACATCACCCCTCCTCAGACCTGAGAAAGGATGTTTCAGGCCCTGCAGTTTCTGCTTCTCTGCCAGTTTAATGGAGACCATTCCTTCTGCTGCCAGGTCACTTCTCTGACCCCCCTCCACTGACCTGCACCCCTGTCACATCTGTCACCTAACTCTCTCTTCCTTCTGCAGGGAAAAAGGAGTTTACATCACAGGGAGGCTTGCAGAAAATTGTAGGCCACACTGCCTCACGTGGGAGGGCACTGAAAGGTTAAGAATGGCTTTTATTTTTTTTTAATGCATCCTCAGATGCTAATGGTGTCTTCTCTCTTGACCCCATCTTTGAGTGATGGCCTTTGGGCTGGGGTGGGACCTCCATAATGTGGTCTGGGGAGGTATTCTGGCTTAGGTGGAGTCTCTGGGAAGTGGCTCTGCCTCTGTTGGCCTAGGCTTGTCTGCCTGTGAATCAGGCTGAGTCAGGCTGAGGCAGCCTGAGGCTAAGGGAAAATGGAATATCAGGGATAAGGGTTCTACTGGTGGACCCGTAAGTCATTGCCATTTGTAGGTCTCAATTGTGTCTGCTGGTAAATAAGCATTTAGGGCTATGTTTACTCTCAAAGACTAAAGCCCATCTAGGGTTAAGGTACTATTGATTGTCCCTTGTTTGATTCAGGTGAGCTTTTTCTGTGCCAAATGTCCTGCTTCCTAGATCCCCCGGTTCTAGGTGCAAGCAGGGCCAATTCTAGTTCAGCAGCAACCTGGTCACTATCACCACTGCTACTCTTTGTCATGAAACCTTTGCTAGCTGTTTCTATGCCTTGCCTTGCCTCGCCTCACTATGCAGTAGGTAAAACTTGCTTTTCAGAGGATGAGACTGAGGTGTAGAGACTTCGATAAATTAAAAGTGACCTAAACAGGATTTGCCCTGATGCTAGTGTCCTGCTTAGCCCATGATACCAGATGGAACACATGTCCCCTCTACTCTCTTGTCAGTGGGCAAAACTGCAAAAGTCATCCACAGTGGGAACAAGAGAGTAACCATCTGGACACCTCAGAAAATAGGGTGGGCAGCTCTCCCTTTACCTCTCCCAGAATAGTTGGTGAGGACTTGAGTATTTGCAGACAGTGGTGTTGTGATAGAAAATATTATCAAAGAACAAACTTCTTGCCTGCCATGGCATGTTCCTGGAGAAGGGCAAAAAACTAGCAAGACAAGCATGAACCAGAGATAGTCTTGGGGACAGGCCTGGGCAGAAATAAACCACACATTGGCTGGTATGGCAGAGAAAGCGAAGAAACCAGGATGAATAAATAGGAAGACAGATGCAGAGCATGGGGTCAGGGGAGTGAGTGAGGCTGGAGGGCCCTGGGACAGGAAAGCAGTTGGCACAATGGTGGTATCTGATAAACTAGGACAGATGTGAAAGAGTGGTGGGACAAGCTTTATAATGCTTTCTTCCTGCTTCCAAGTTTCTGAGACTGGTTGATACCACTTTTTTCTTTTTTTTCCCCTGGAACTTTCAGCTCTTTGTTCTTAAAAGCAGGAGAATCAGAAATGGCTTGTGTTCCCCTTGCA
This sequence comes from Noctilio leporinus, assembly GCA_004026585.1. Classification (NCBI taxonomy): domain Eukaryota; kingdom Metazoa; phylum Chordata; class Mammalia; order Chiroptera; family Noctilionidae; genus Noctilio; species Noctilio leporinus. Next base: position 32,326 of record PVIW01012092.1, on the reverse strand, counting down.
ATTGGGTCTCTAGACATTCAGGTGTTCCCTGCTCCCACCCCAGGAGGCCCATCACATGACAAACACAATTTCAATATCTAAAGACAGAGGGATAAAGAAGGTAATAAATCAGTTAGATGAGTTCTTTCTAAAGGCAGCCTTACAAATAAGAACACAGCATAGCAACCTAAAATTGTCTTCCTTATCTGCCCTCCCCAGGAGGGCTGCAACATGGGCCTTGTTTGCCTGGCAAAGTCTATAGAAACCTAACAACACACCAGGGTGTGGGCACAAGCATCAGCCTCTTCTGCAGCATTAGAGCCTGATGTTATGCTATGTGACATAGTGCCTCTAAGACTTTTCTTAGGCTCCAGCTAGAAACAGGAGAGGCCAGAACAGAAAGGCCATATTCTCCTGCAGATGGTCCCAGAGTTCTACAAAAGCCCTGTAGATACTGCAGTCTTCAAGTCAGTAGGGGAAGGAAATCAGCTATAGATCTTAAAAAGATACATCCATCTGACAGTACCACTGGTTCATCTATGTCCAGGGGTTTCTTCCTCAGAGGTCAGGATTTATCTTCATTGGGAGGAAAGAAGACATTTTCTGATGAGGTCTAAGGGACAACTTCACCTTCATCATGTTTCACTCCAAAGTTATTGCAGTAGGTAGGTGCTTTTCTGAGATCTCAGGGAGAAATGGGTTCTGTCACACTCAAAAAGGAGGAAAGAGTCTCTGGAAAAAGGGATTCTTGGGCAGAGGGCATCTGGCTTCATGCCCACTCCAGGGCTTTTCTTACATCCAGGGGACAAAACCAGGATCCATCACTTAGCCTTGGGGGCTATGTGTAGGAGGCTCTGAAAACATGACTGCTCTTTGTTCTGATGGAGACATGTACTAGTTATCTAGTGCTGTGTCACAAACTACTCCAACATTTAGTGGCTTAAAATGATAAAATAATTTTATTATTTCTCATGGTATCTGGTGCTCAGGAGCAGCTCAGTTGGTTGGCTCTGGCTCAGAGTCTCTTATGAGGTTGCTGTAAGGATGTTGCTGGGGCTGCAGTCAACTGAAGGCTGGACAGGGGCTGAAGGCTCTCTTCTAAAGTGGCTCTCTCACATGGCTAGCAAGTTGGTTTCTCTCATGTGGAATCTCTGTAGGACTGCTTCTCCAATCTGAGTAACCTAAGAGACCAAGGTAGTAATTGCAGTGCCTTTCATAACCTGGCGATGGAGGGAACTGCTACTGAATTTTATTGGACACGTAGTCCAGCCCTCATTCAATTTGAGAGGGGATGGTATCAGGACCTAATTCAAGAAGATCAAATGGGGGCCATCTTGGAATTTGGGCACAATAGCTGGGATGAGAATATGTCTAGGGTAGAAATAGAGCCAGGATTACAGCCTCATAGGATTGGAGCTCTAGGAAATGCAGATGATAGAAAAAGCATAGACTTCAGAGTCAGAAAGATCAGGGATTGAATTTCAACTGAGTCATCTGCTAGCTGTGTGACTTTGGACAAATTATCTTACCCTTTAGCTTCAGCTTTCTCACCTGCTAAAAGGAATGGTATCTGCCTTATGTGCTGCCCAAATCCTGATGAGGGTATGGGACACATGATCAGGCTCAGAAAATGATCATTCCTTCCTTGCATGGCTCTATCCTCACAATGCCAGGGCAAATCCCACAAACTTTCTGGTCCACTTCTTATCTATTTTCTTGGGCCATTGGCCAGGACAAAGAGATTCATTAGTTTCCTCCGCAGGCAAGCTTCTGGAGCTCCATCCATAATGGTCTCAGGGTTGGGAACTGAGGAGGTATGTCTTCTCCCTCTCCTGGTCTGGCCAAAATGCCCTAAAATGGCTTACAGATCCCAAATTATGCCCCCTGTGCCTATTAGGTAAACTCTAATACTGATCATCAACATGCTCACTCTCCATAAAGTTGTACTTGTTTATGCCTGGAATGCTAATGCCTACTAGAAATAGCTGCTAAAATAGCACCAGGAAGAAGCTGCGGACCAGTTAGCCTCTGAGAGGTCACTGCAGGCTGCTGGGGTAGTTGGGAAGGGGAGGAGCAATGGAAGAAGGTCCTAAGTGTCTGCCAGGTAGTAGACATGGAAAAGTCAATATATTTGACTTCAGGGCCTCTGGGTTTAAATCCTTCCTCATCCTTTCCTTTAGCTCATTCAATCCACACTCTATGTTGTAGGCTCTGTGGAAATTACAAAATGCTCAGTGCTGATCATTCACTGTTTCTGGCTCCAGGGCCCAGACAAAGATGGTGCCCACCCGTGGGGATAACTGTCTTGTTCATGGGCACCTTTGCATCAGGACACTTTGGTGTGTAACCAGACCCTGGTTCAAAATAGCTAAGTGCCCAGTGGTATACCTCCATGCCTCAGCAAACTTAATACCTGTTGGAACCTCTGCAACTACTGGATCTACCTTCCCAGAAGGGTATTTGCAATGAGTTAGAAGATGCCATTCAGTTCTATTCAACACACTTTTCCTGAGTACTTATTAGAAGAACAAAACTCAGTCTATTCCTAGGAATCCAGGCAAGCAAAGAATGACCCTTTTGAAGAACTGTAGTAGCATGGTGAAGAAATTTAACTCTAGTTGGCCCAAGTATGGGGACTATGAGGACTGGCTTTCCAGAATTGGCAACATTTGAGTTGGGCCTTGAAGGATGAATAGGAGTTTTCCAGGTGAAAAATAGAGTGAGAGTGGAGATAGGCACAACAGGAATGGAGAACAGCATGAATAAAGGCCTAGGAATGTGAAAGGTAAAACTAAATGGACAGTTTGATGTGTCTGGAGTGTAGTTTGTGGTTTTAAGAGATGAAGCGTGGAACACACCCTTTCTCTTCGGGTCCAGGGCAATTACAAGAGATTCCTAAGCAGGGGAAGGCAGCCTGGTACAAGTTTTGCTTTAGAACATCCAACATGAAGTTGTTCCTAGTCTAGTGCAGTGGATAGAACAACCCACATGAGACACGTCTGGCTCTAGCTTTCTACTCTATCCCCCTCCCCTCCTTTCATATTTACCTGTTCTTGGCCACCACCCAAACTTACTGCATCAGAGAAGGGTGGATGAAGCTGCACTGCTGAGTTAATACAAAATTCCTGCCTCTGTGCTGTGCCAGGCTTGGAGGGAGGCAGCTATAACAAGAGGAAATTACAGATAAGAGGAAAAATGGCCACAGCAAGATGAAGGAAAGGCAGGAGCTGACAGAAAACAAAGCAGGGTGTTAAGACAGAATCAATAACCATCACTGCAAAGAGAAAAAGATTGGATTCATTACAGAGAGGGTAAAACAGACATTACCCAGCCTGCCCATGTGGCTTGCTGTGCAAGTGGAAGAACTTTCACTTGGCAAGTACTGATGTTGGCAACACTTGACACAGTGATGTAAAAGAGCGAGAAAGGAAAAGAAGTAGAGGAGTAGAGGGAGATTAATTCAAAGTCTGAAAGAGGCATCTGAACACCCAAACTGAAACATGCAGTGAGAGTGGTCAAAGCTAGATGGATGTACAGAGGGACAGACATGGGGTGGCACTTGACTGATTTTATGCCCTGGTTTTTGGGCCATGGGTATAGAAGGACAGGGATGCCATATTCTACATGGATTTGGCACAGATCTAAAACTATTGAAGGAGTGAAAGTAAAGGAGAAAGATAAAAGACACAGAACAATACAGCCCAGAGCTGAGCATATTCAGATCAGTCATCTTTTCTTGTGCAAGGAGAACAAGGAATCTGACTCTAAGGGTAGGGCTCATGGGAATATATGCAAAGGAGAGGAGTCCCTGTGTCCCAGGCCAGGGCTTATGGTCCTCTTTCCCCTCCATCCTAGAGGCAGGCAGGGCAGAGCCTTCCCCCAACTTGTGCAAAGGAACTGATGCTTAGGGAAATTTCAAGTCTTCATGCCACCCAAACTGTGAAGGGGGAGATGCTGCCCAGTCCCAGAGGGGCTGGATTCCAGGGAAGCATCATTGGGCAGTGAGTCAGGGTCAGGAGCTAAGACATCCCTGAGGTGAGTAAGGGAAAGAGGCTGCAAGTCAGAAATGGCTGCAGGAGCTCAGGGAAGATGGGCTGACAAGCTGAGGTGCAATCTTCAGGCTAAGTGGTCACAGTCATGGCTACTGTTGAAGGAGCATTGAAGATGGAGTGGCAGATGTCTTGACAAGTAGACAGAATGAAGGAGGGGTAACAGGCATCCTTGGAGTCATCTAGTACTAGTAGCAGAATCCTAGATTAAGGCAGGACATCTGAGACTAGCAGGGCAGAGATCTAATCTTGAAAAGATCACAGTTTTAGAAAGGCTACTTGAACACCAGGAGCAAAGTAGGCCCTATTGTTATCAGACCCAGGGCCCATGCAGACCAGCTGAGGACCAAGATGGTATAAGCATAAGCCCAAAAGGGCTAACACCCTAGCCCTAAGTTTGGACCTGGATCTGGGACAGAACCTATATGTGGGGGAAAAATAATAGGGTAGAACGAGAAATCCTGGCCTTGGGGAGACATGGTCTGACCTACAGAGGCTAGGGCTCAGGCATGTCCAAGGGCTCAAGGTCCTGGCCAGCAGGTCTGCCTGGATGTTTTCTACCTGAGGATTGAGTGCTTGCAGATTATTAATATGGTTGCTGTGGGCAGGGCTGTGGTTGTGTTAGAGGCCAGGAGGATACTCTAGCTGGGATCCCATGCATCCTGTACCCCAGAGGTGGACACCAGATGTAGTTTGCCTGGAGGGTGCTGGAAGCTGCGTTTGGTATTGGTGTCTAAAGTGTGTACCTGTCAGGGCCCATATAGAGTGTGTGCAAGATGGGAATTGAAAGAGCATCCAGGCTCCAGTGTATTCATCTGGAAAGGATGAGGCCCTCAGCCATAGGCAACTTACTCAGTCATCCTGTCCCAGGAGGGGAGGCCAGTGAATAATAATAGCACCGGTAGACAGTTACTATGATATGCTTATTATGTGCCAGACGTTATGCTCAATGCTGTATGTGCTTTCTCTCAGCCACACTGCATATTATGTCTATTTTAAGGAGGAGGAAACAAGTTCAGAGAGGTGATAGAACTGGCCCAACATCATATAGCCTTGAAGTAGTAGAACTAGGACATAGACACAGGCATTTAAGCCCTTTAGACTTCTCATTCTCAAAGAGGTCTATGGAAGGCCTTTCCAAGTCAGCCTGAGTTTTACCCCAATCCTAGAACCCTGAACCTCCAGTATCAGCTGGGCTGGTGTGCTGGCTCCCTCTTAGCATCCCAGGTATTTCACTCTTGGGTTGTTCTCCACTCTCTGGAAGGAGGTTTCTGGGCTACGTGTGCTCCGATTAGTGAGAACCAGCTGAGTCTCCTGACTCATCTCTGTATCCTCACCTATATCCTCCCACAAGGGCCATGGGATCCCTTCACCTCTTCTCATCTTGGCATCTCTCCCTATATCCTGGTTTCTCTTTCCTTTGGGTCAATCTTTCTGTTTGTCTCTGTGTTTCTCTCACTGTCCATATCTCTTTTTCTGTCATTGTCTTCCTAACAGTTATTTTTCTTCGCTCATGTATTTTCCCTCTATCTTCCTACATTTTTTTGTTTTGTTTTGTTTTGATTTTTGTGGTTTCCACACATCTTGATCTGGCTCTGTCTCCTCCCATCTGTCATTCTCACTCACCCTGAAGGAAAGCAGTTGTGATTTGCTTGGCAGATCTACACTCACATATATTCTATAGGTCCTGCCCCTACTTCATGGCCAGCCCCCTTGTCTTTCTCTGATCCCATCTAAGAGCTGGTTGAACAGCTGGAACAGCCCAGCTAGGGCAGCCAGAGGCATCCAGCCCTGGGCTCACCAGAGCAGTTGTCATGGAATGGAGTGGCTTTGATTACAGTCAGCAGGTGAAAACATCCTGTTCTTTGGGGGACAAAGTGATGGGCTGGGGAGAAACAGAATAGGGGAGGGGAATTTTAGTTGAAAACATGTTGGTACTAACAACAATCTGGTTAAAACAATGAGTTGTTCAAATACAACAGTTTTTGCTTCCTAACAGTTTGGGGTGGCGTGGATGTGCCCTGTTCTATACCCACAGTAAAGAATGCTTAAGCCTACTCCCCACCTCTCAACTGCCATGACAGCATCAGATCCAGACAAGCTCCTCCCCTTCATGGGTCCCAGAGGCTTCAAGCCTAATGAGTGTTCAAAACAGAATGGAGAGAGGAGACCTGCAGGAAAGCAGGTGAGGGGACTCTGGACTTAATGGCCGGCAGGCCGAGGTCAGCTCTGGGCAGTGGTAGCTCTACCCTGAGGGGCATCTCTAACTGAAGCAGCTCCAGGCTCCCAGGCAACTAGAAATCTGAACAGTGAAGTGTGGGCAGTGAGGGCAAACGCCGGAGGGAACGAGGAATTGAACTCCTGCAGGGGAGGGACTGTGTGAGAGACTCGCTCCGGCAACAGGGAGAGGAAGCTCCTCACAGGGCTAGAGGTGGAGGAGAAGAGTCCTGTGGGGAGCAGGAGCTGGGGAGCAGGGAAATGCACCGGCTGGAGCGGCGAGTGGGCCGAAAACGGTGCTGCTGGGACACTGGGGAAACAGCAGTTTATAGCCCCTGCAAAGGGGGAGGCCCAGCCCTGCGCACCCACACAGGCCCCAAGGCTCCCGAGGAAACTCCAAACTGCGAGCCGGGAACTAATAATGGGGGCAACTGACCCACCCATTGCCGACACAAAGACTGCACACACCTGGGAGAGGCCCATCACAGAGGCCGTGTAAAGGACTCCTCGGAGAGCTGGTTGGCTTGTCCTCCTCGGAGGACTGGCTCTTGCCTGGGGGTGCTGGGCAGTGTTGGCGGTCCCTGGGTAGTGTTGGTGGACCCTGGGCACTGTTGGTGGACGGGGGCTGCCTTCTCTGGGAGCTGCGGAGGCAGGGCCAGTCATCACAGGAACCAGAGAGGTTGCAGGCTGCACTGCAGGGGTGCCAGATGCCTACCACAGACAGGAACCTCCACCAGGAGTGGGAGGGGACACCCTGCGAGCTGCAGAATACTGGCAGCTCTAAAATCCAGCTAGGCTACTGAAGGCCCAGCATTCCTGGGGACTGACACTCAGAATCAGCCCTGACTGTGACAATCCGAGGCCCTGCCACACTAAGACCATATAGACTATAGACTGCAGAGACCTGACTAAGAAAAAGAGGCAGCCTCAGGAAATGGATTGCTGCTAATTTCAAGCATCTGAGTTATACCGAGACATACATGAACTATTAATCCCCAACATATCCTTTTCAAAAGTTACTCCTCACATATTCTTAACCCCCCCATCTCAATCCACCTAAATACCCCCCTACTCTTGATTTAAAATCTACTCACTCTGTGGCTACAATGCATTCCCAGTCCTCAATCTAAGTATTCCTCCCTTCCCCAGCCACCTAAACCCTTTCTTTATTCTTTTTTTCCTTTCTTTTTCTCCACCCACCTTTTTTTTTTTTTTTTTTTTTTTTCCCTTTTCTTCCTGTTAAAGGCCACAGGTCCTGGCTCCACCTGGACCAATCAGAGATCATAAAGGGTGAACAGACACCGAAACACTTTCCTTATTAATATTGGTTTTTCTTTGTCTTGTGACTCTCCCCGCATTTTTAATTTTCTTTTTTCTTTTCTTCCTGATAAAGCCCTCAGGTACCGGCTCCACCTGGACCAAACAGAGATCATAAAGGGTGAACAGACACCTAAACCCTTTCTTTATTAATATTATTTTTTCTTTTTCTTGTGAATTTCCCCCTTTTTTTTTTTCGTTCTCTCTCTGATATATGCCCAGAGGTCCTGGCTCCAACTGGACCAATCAGGGATCATTAAGGGTGAACAGCAACCTAAAACATTTTTCCTTATCATATATATATATATGTGTGTGCAAACTATATATATATAGTTTTGTTTTGTTTGTTTGTTTCTCCTGCTAAAAGCCCTCAGGTCCTGGCTCCATCTGGACCAATAAGGGATTATTATTAAGGGTGAACAGCCATCTAAACCCTTTCTTCTTCTTATTATTATTATCGTTTTTATTTCTTTCTTCCTTTTTTTCTTTTTTTAAATTTTTATTTCTTTTCCTTTTTTTCCCCCTGCTAAAAGCCCACAGGTCCAGAATATGACCAAACAGCCCAAATAAATAAAAGACACACCAAGAACAACAAGTGGAGAAAATCTGGGAGAATGCAACATTGAACTCCACAAATCTCCTATCACAGAAGGATGCTCAACTGAAGCAAGGAAGCAGAGCAGGTTAACCCAAGGAAAAAGCAAAACAAATAAGCAAGCAACAGCAGACACCCAAAATGGGGGAAAAAAGAATCAGTCCATCAACAAAAGAAAAGGAAGAATCCCCAGAAAGACCACCAAATGAAAGAGAGACACCTGAAATGTCAGATAAGGAATTCAAAAGAATGATGATAGAGAAGCTGAGTGAGCTCAGCCACATCAAATAAAACAATAAACAACTCCAGGAGAACTACAAAGAACTCCAGGGAAATTACAAGGAACTTACTGAGAGCTACAATAACATGAAAAAGGACATAGAAAATATCAATAAGTGCCAGGAGGAAATATTTCTGAACTGAAGAATACAGTAAAAGGAATCAACAGTAAGCTAGAGGAAGCAGAGGACCAGATCAGTGAGTTGGAGGATAATGTAGACAAATACTCCAAGACAGTACAAGAGAATAAAAAAAGGCTGAACAAGACTGAAGAGGGGTTAAGAGAGCTGAAGGACAACATGAATCATAACAATATCCATATCACAGGGATATCAGAAGGAGAAGAGAAACTAGGAATGGAAAACCTGTTCAAAAAAGTCATCATAGAAAATTTCCCTAACATGGTGAGTGAAAACATTAATCAAGTTCAGGAAGCACAGAGGGTCCCAATGAAGATCACCCCAAACAGACCAACACCAAGGCATATTATTATTAAAATGGCTGATTTCAAAGACAAAGAGAGAATCCTAAAAGCATCAAGAGAGAAATGACAAATAATATATAAAGGGGCTCCAATAAGGCTATCAAATGATTATTCAACAGAAACAATTCAAGCCAGAAGGGAATGGCAAAAAGTATTTCAAATCATGGTAAACAAAGGCCTGCAACCAAGAATACTCTACCCAGCAAGGCTCTCATTCAAGATAGAAGGAGAAATAAGGAGCTTCCCAGACAAAAAAAGACTAAAAGAATACATCTCTACCAAACCAGCATTGCAAGAAATGCTAAAAGGTCTGCTATAAAAATAAGTAAACAAATAAAATGAAGAAACAGAGAAAGCCAAAGAGGAACACAGACACAAATGGAGAAAATGGCAATGAATAAGTATCAATCAATAATAACCTTAAATGTAAATGGATTAAATGCACCAATCAAAAGACATAGGGTAGCCAAATGGATAAGACAACATGACCCATATGCTGTCTTCAAGAGACCCACCACAGAACAAAAGATCAACACAGATTGAGAGTGAAGGGATGGAAAACTATATATCAAGCAAACGGACATGAAAAAAAAGCTGGAGTAGCAATACTGATTTCAGATAAAAGAGATTTTACAATGAAGGCCATAAAAAGGGACAAAGATGGACATTTCATAATACTTAAGGGAAAAAAACCATCAAGAAGAAATAACTCTGATAAACATATACACACCCAACATAGGAGCTCCGAAATATATAAGGAAAATCTTGGAAGACTTTAAGAAAGACATAGACAGCAACACACTAATAGTAGGGGATTTTAATACCCCACTATCAACAATGGACAGATCTTCCAAACAAAAAATCCTCAGAGATGTGGTGGCATTGAACAACACTCTAGAGGAAATGGACCTAACTGATATATACAGAGTCTTTTATCCCAAAGAAGCAAAATACACATTCTTTTCAAATGCACATAGATCATTCTCCAAGGTAGACCACATGGTATGTCACAAGACAAGCCTCCACAAATACAGGAAAATTGAAATCATACAAAATATCTTCTCAGATCACAATGGCTTGAAACTAGAAACCAACCTCAAGGGAAAAACCCAAAAATTCTCTAACTCATGGAGACTGAATAACACGCTTTTAAGCAATGAAGGGGTCAACAAGGAGATCAAAGATGAAATCAACAAGTTCCTGGAAACAAATGACAATGAACACACAACAGCCCAAAACCTATGGGATACAGCAAATGCAGTTCTCAGGGGGAAATTTATAGCAATACAGGCCTTCCAAAAAAGGTTACAAGAAGTTTATAAAGACGACCTAACCACAAAGCTGCAAGAACTAGAGGAGCAACAACAAACAAAGCCCAGAGCAAGTAGAAGGAAGGAAAGCATCAAGATCAGAGCAGAACTAAATAACTCAGAGATTCAAACTACAATTCGAAGAATCGACAGGTCCAGGAGTTGGTTCTTTGAAAAAATGAACAAAATTGACAAGCCCTTATCCAGACTCATCAAGAAAAAGAGAGAGAGGACCCAAATAAACAGAATCAGAACTGAAAGAGGAGAAATCACAACTGATACTTCAGAAATACAAAAGATTGTAAGAAATTACTACAAACAACTATATGACAAAAAATATGACAATCTGGATAAAATGGACACATTTCTGGAAATGTATAATCTACCATAACTGAACCCAGAAGAAGCAGAAAGCCTGAATAGGCCAATAACAACTAGTGAAATTAAAGAAGTAATCCAAAATCTCCCAAAGCACAAAAGCCCTGGTCCAGATGGCTACATAGGTGAATTTTACCAAACATTTAAGGAAGAACTAACTCCCATCCCCCTCAAACTCTACCAAAAAATTCAGGAAGAGGGAAGACTCCCAAACTCTTTCTATGAGGCCAATATTATTCTAATCCCAAAACCAGGGCAAGATCCAACTAAGAAAGAAAGCTACAGGCCAATATCTCTGATGAACATAGATGCTAAAATTCTCAAGAAAATATTGGCCAATTGGATTCAGCAGTATATTACCAAGATCATACACCATGATCAAGTGGGCTTCAACCCAGGGATGCAAGGATGGTACAACATTCGTAAATCAATCAATGTAATACACCACATCAACAAATTGAAAGATAAAACCATATGATCATATCAATAGATGCTGAAAAAGCATTTGATAAAGTACAGCAACGATTTATGATAAAAACCCTCAGCAAAATGGGAATAGGGGGAGCATACCTCAACATCATAAAGGCCATCTATGAGAAACCTGAAGCGAACATCATACTTAACAGACAAAAACTGAAAGCTTTCCCCCTAAGATCAGAAATGAGACAAGGCTGTCCACTTTCTCCACTTCTATTTAACATTGTCTTGGAAGTTCTAGCTATAGCCATCAGAGAAGAAAAAGGAATCAAAGATATTCAAATTGGAAAAGAGGAAGTCAAACTATCATTATTTGCAGATGATATGATAGTGTACATACAAAACCTAATGGGCTCCACAAAAACTTACTCAACCTAATAAGCAAATTTAGCAAAATAGCTGGGTATAAAGTCAATATCCAGAAATCAAAAGCATTTTTGTATACCAATAATGAAACAACAGAAATAGAAGCGAAAAAACAAATCCCATTTACCATAGCAACAAGAAAAATAAAGTACCTAGGAAGAAACTTAGCTAAGGAGGTAAAAGACTTATACTCATAAAACTATAGAACAATGAAGAAAGAAATCAAGGAAGACACAAATAAATGGAAGCATATACCATGTTCGTGGATGGGAAGAATTAACATCATTAAAATATCCATACTACCCAAAGCAATCTACATATTCAATGCAATCCCAATTAAAATACCAATGACAGACTTAACAGAAATAGAAAAAATACTTCAAAAATTTATATGGAGCCAACAACACCCACGAATAGCCACAGCCATCTTAAGAAAGAAGATAAAGGTAGGAGGAATCACAATACCGGACTTCAAACAATACTACAAGGCTACTGTGATCAAAACAGCCTGGTACTGGCATAAGAATAGACATATAGATCAATGGAACAGAATGGAGAGCACAGAACTAAACCCAGGACTCTATGGTCAATTAATATTTGACAAAGGGGGAAGGAACATCCAATGGAGTAAAAACAGTCTCTTCAACAAATGGTGTTGGGAGAACTGGACAGCAACATGCAAAAAGAGAAAACTAGACCACCAACTTACACCATACAACATAATAAACTCAAGATGGATAAAGGATTTAAACATAAATAATGCCACCATAAAGGTCCTGGAGAAAAATATAGGCAGTAAACTTTCAGATAGCCTACGCAAAAATATGTTTACTGATACTTCACCAAGGGCAAAGGAAATAAAAGAACAAATCACCAAATGGGACTATATCAAATTGAGAAGTTTCTGTTCAGCTAAAGAAAATGTTAGCAAAATTCAAAGGGAACCAACTGTATGGGAAAACATAATTGCCAATGATACTTCAGACAAGGGTCTGATCTCCAAAATATATAAAAAACTAATGTGACTCAACCCCAGGGAGACAGACAGCCCAATTAAAAAATGGGCAAAGGACCTGAACAGACAACTCACTGAGGAAGAGACACAAAGGGCCCAGAGGCATATGAAAGAATGCTCAACATCACTAGTCATCAGAGAGATGCAAATTAAAACCACAATAAGATACCACCTCACACCTGTCAGAATGGCAATCATCAACAAATCAACACACAACAAGTGTTGGTGGGGATGCGGGGCAAAGGGAACCCTCATACACTGTTGGTGGGAATGTAGGCTGGTGCAGCCACTGTGGAAGACAGTATGGGGTTTCCTTAAAAAACTAAAAATGGAACTGCCTTTTGGTCCAGCAATTCCACTACTTGGACTATACCCAAAGAATCCTGAAACACCAATTCATAAGAGCCTATGCACACCTATGTTCATAGCGGCACTATTTACAATAGCCAAGTGCTGGAAACAGCCTGAGTGCCCATCAGTGGATGATTGGATCAAAAAACTTTGGTACATTTACACAATGGAATTCTAAATAGCAGAAAGAAAGAAGGAACTTATACCCTTTGCAACAACATGGATGGAACTGGAGAGTATCATGCTTAGTGAAATAAGCCAGTCAGTGAAGGACAAATATCATATGATCTCACCCATTACGGGACAATAATGAACAAAAATAACAACAAGCAAAACAGAACCAAATATATGAAGACAATGAATAGGCCTGCAGTGGTCACGGGGAAAGGGGTTTGGGGGAGGGGGAAGGCAGAGGCAGGGAAGGGGAGCAGCTTAGAGAAGGACCTAGTATAAAGGAACCATGGACATGGACAACAGGTGGGATTGACTTTGGGGGGGATGGGTGGATATTGCTGGGGACCAAGCGGAGCAAAATGGCGATGGATGTAATACAACAACAATAGTTAAAAAAAAAAAACACACACACACACAGAATGGTCAGACATGCTGGTATCTCAGGGCCTGTACACTTGCCCTTCACCTGCCTGGATCACTCTTCCCCTAGATGTTTGCATGGCCCACTCCCTCACATCCCATGAGTTCTTTGCTCATTCCATACCTATCTAGGATATGGGAGGCAACCAGCTGATGTTTCTCTCCCACATCAGTGTTATTTCTCTCTCTCTTGCACATCCCCTATCTCTAATATCAATTAATATATATTCTCCAGTAAGAAAACTAAAGAAAAAATCCAGAATATTTGATGAGATTTTATTTCTGTAAACCAAAATTTTATGTGTATGGATATTTATTTATTATTACTTAAAAAATGTTTTCTTAGAAACAGACATGTAGATATTACTGCCAGGTGAAAATGGAAATCTAGAATCAAAGAGTTTAGGAAACAGCAAAGTTAAGCAGTTTTTATAGCTGTGGATCTCTCCAGAGCTTTAAATTAAGTTATAATGAATATCATATAGAATATTCATTATAATAAATACTAGGAAACTCCAAGAAAAAATATATTTAATATTTTTCAAACTTTGACCAGGTTTATTGTTAATACTTTTGTTTTATAGCACAAAGGACTGAAGTTCTGGAGGATTCTTTGGGGAGTAGTAAAATGTGTGCACGCATGTACATACACAGAAAAGAATCCTGAAAGTATATAACAAGACATTCTAAGTGCTTGTGACTGAATTGGTGAGCTTAGAATTGTTCTTTATGTTCTTTTTGCTTGTCTCTATTTTCTGCAATGTGTATTTTTGTAACTAAACAAAAGAAAAAGTAAATAGCAAAACCAAAACTGTCAAAAAAAAAAACTATTAAGAAAATGATCTGGAATTTTAAAATTTAAGGTCCCTCCTTACTTCTACACATTTCTGGTTTATTTTCAACCTGCTCTAATGCTTTTAGTGGCAATGTTTTTCTAATTTTTATTTTGAAAGTCAGTTGAAAATGAATGTTGCCAATCCACAGCTTATATTGTTTATATAACCCATACATCATCATTAACCCACCATTATAACCCATACCATATATCCCATACAGATGATATAACCCATATTGTCTTGACTAAATAGTTTTCTTTGGACCAAATCAGGCAGGATATGGGAAAAGGAACTTGGAATGGGAGGTAAAAGAGAGATGACTGGAAAAAGAGGAGGGACAAAGATGAGAGACAGGAAGGAGTGGGAGAAGAGAGCAGAGTAGGAGAAGGAAAAGAACTGAGAGAAATGGTAGAATAAATAGAAAGAGAGGCAAGAGGAAGGGGGAGCCATCACATGTTCACTGTATTCTTGTCACATACTGAGCATGAGTGAATGGTGCACAGGATATTTGTTCCCATGGAGATTGCAGTACAATAGGGAAGAAGGTTAATAAACAATTTCCAGAGAGGGTTTTGTGTCATAATATAGGAATCCCAGGATGGTCTGGGGCTGAGAGAACCAGAATAGCAGCTCAGCACAGCTTGTGGGTGCTGCAAGTGACAGAGAGTGGCAACAGCTGCCCACCTGGGCTACCCTTCTTCCTAGAGGGTAAAAGCAGGGTCCCTCAGCTCCTGGCCAAGATCTCCCATAGAAAGGTGTTTGGGGCTGCCACTTACTGGCTGGGTGCTGATGGGAAGGGCTGAGCCACCTGTCATGTCTGAAAGCTGCATGTGCATTGTGGGCAACTTGCACTGTTTTTACAGAGATTGTTATAAATTGGTAAAAATAGATATTTTTTTAAAAAGAAGCACTCTTATTCACATGCTTTAAATAAGACTGAGAAATGTCAATTGCCCACATGAGAAAACATCTATTATTACTATGACTTGGAGACTGGTGGAGAAGATGCAGGGGTTAAAGTTGTGCCCATTCCCATCCCAGGGAATAGCCTGCGTCAAGAATTGGTAAGGTTGTGTTCTATTCCAAGTCAGCAACAGGGGGAAAATGCTACTGGAGGCCCCTTTCCACTTGCTGGTTTATTTAAAAAAAAATATTTTATTTATTATTTTTTAGAGAGAGGGCAGGGGAGACAGGCAGAGAGGGAGAGAGACATCAATGTATGGTTGCCTTTCACCCACCTCCAGCCATGGACCTGGCTTGCAACCTGGGTATGTGCCCTGGCTGGGAATTGAACCAGCAACATTTGGGTTCACAGGATGTCATCTTATCCATTGAGCCACCAGCCAGGGCTCACTTGCTGGTTTCTTAATCTGCACAACTTGGCAATGGCCAAGTTTGACTGTATCCCTCTACTCCCTGGCCTTCCTTGTACCCTCCAAACAGTTACTGCTCTACACTTGGGCTAGAAAAAAGAGCAGCCATTGACTAAACCAGATTCATGTTTCATGTTGTAATGGAGATTGAGGGGAGAGGCTGTTTCTGCTCTAGAGGCTTGATTTTAGTGTCTGTGGAAGACAGAGACTACTCTAGGCCCAGGGACTTCTCAGAGATTATAACTATCAGCTGTCCATCTCCATCTCATCAGTGGCCAAGGGCAGCACAGGATGGGCAGAGGGAAGCATAATTCTACAAGGGAGAAATCCTAGCATCACCACTTTCACAGGCATGAGCCCCATGTAAGGATACTCCCTGATCTCTTGGAGTATAGTGCCTATCAGGGAAGGTAGACAAATAAATATAAATGTGAGATATACCCCAAGAAAGGGAAACATGATGAAGGGAGCCGAGTGCAGAGACAAATTTACTGATACCTGGGGGCAGGGTTCCAGCCTGGGCACTGGGGAGGTACTATGGCCAAGGAGAGCAATGAGGGTGAGACAGGCATGGGGCTGGGGATGTTGAGAGGGGATTGGGCATGGTTAGAAGGAATGAGGAGTGACCTGCATGTGTGTCTGTGTGTGTATGTATGTACATGCATATACCTGCACATGCATGAAGATATGTGCACATGTGTAATGTGTGTTTCCTTCAGGGCCCCCAACTGCATCAGTGGGGTGTTCAAGGATTCAGGCTCCAAAACCAGACTCCCTACTTGAAATCCTGTCTGCATTTTCCTTTGCCTGACTTTGGCCAAGTTCCTTTACTATAACTCTGTGCCTCAGTTTCCTCCTCTGTAAACTGAGAGCACTTATTTTGCAGGGTTATATATTAGGGTGTAATAAGATTATACAGCTAGAACACTGAGAGTAGTACTGACACATGGCAGTTTCTCCAAAAATGCTAAGTAGTAACATTACTATTGACATTTATGTCAGGAAAAAATTTCTGTGATGCTAAGATAATGACTTGAACTTTAAAAATTGGGCTTCAGATAGTACTCTCTGTCTCTCTGTCATGCTGCCATCCTTGTCCAGTTGGGAAGATCATCAGCTGCATGTACGTACCCTGGAGACACCTAGAAGAACAATGGAAACATGGCACAGATGGGACTAAGGTACAACACTACTTTCTTGTCTCACCTGGAAAGGACTGGTAGCAGAAATCCACATAACTTTAAAACTGTCGCTGGGTCATAGATTAATCCATAGAGAACAAGTCTGGCTCAGTCAATAACCACTGGAAGCACCATGAATCACTGGGGAAGACCTCTTCAGTGCCCTCACACCAGCTCTTTGCAGAGATAAACAAAGCCAGTACTCTAAGCAGTGCCTCCTGGGCTGTTTATATCTTATCTTCTTACACCTAGAACTTAGACTTTTCTGAGCTGAGCTCAGGGTGGAGATGAGAGTCAGGTGGGTGGGCAGAGGAATTGAGTGACTATCCTTTAATTTTTTAAAAAGATTTTTAAAATTTATTATTTTTAAAGATAGGGGAAAGGAGAGAGGCAGGAGAGGGAGAGAAACATCAATGTATGGTTGCCTTTCACCTGCCTCCAGCTACAGACCTGGTTGGAGACCTGGCCTGCAACCTGGTTATATGCCCTGGCTGGGAATCAAACCAGTGACTTTTGGGTTCACAGTTCGGCACCTTATCCACTGTGCCATGAACCAGGGCTTTGAGTGGTTGTCTTTTAGAAAGAAGAATTTGGAATGTCTTCCTGCCCTCCTCTGGGGATGCTCCTCCAGGACTGTGATGTCTCTTCAGACTCCCCAGTGACTGGGAGGAATACCAGCTGGCCTTGGCCTTTCCTGAAGAAACCCCGTAAGAGTCTGCTCCCTGTGCAGTGATCCAAGGGAAGACCCAGATTTGTTCATGGCATGCTAGAGTGATGCCAGATCCCACTGGTTGGGAACTGCCTTCTGCCAAAAGCCAAGCTGAGGACTGTTCTGTTCTGCAAAGCCTAAACCCTCCTCTGAAGCTGTCTGGTTAGGGACACTCTCTAATGGAAACTTGAGGCCTGTGAGCTCTTTCTTCCTGTCTTCTATTACACCCCAGCTCTGCTGTCACTGAAGGACCTGTCTTCACACCCAGCCTCCTAGGCTATCACCCCACCACCCCCTTGGCAGTTCTCACACACCCTACCAGAGGTCTCTTTGAAGTGCAGACACCACCCTAATTGTGCTCCTCCTGTGCACCAAGCACATTTCCAATGGCTCCCCACTAAGTAGTGAATAAGGTCCAAGCTCCTTAGCCTGGTATTCAAGCCCAAGATGACCCAAAATGTCAGCCATCCGCAATATTTACTATGTAACTTAATTCCTTGGTTAAGGGTAAATGAGTCATTTCTCCTTCACTCACTACCATCTCTTATATTTCATTGACTACTCATAACACTCATAAAACTTCCTCGCCTATTCAAATTCTACCTATTTTGTAAGTTCCAGTTCAAGTCTCACCTGCTCCATGATGACCTTCTTGAACACAGCAATCCCTGCTTCTGACAATGGGATGACATGCCCTGTCCTTGACCCAGCTCTGCAAACTTCGTAGTTTTGGGCTCATCTTCAACTTGGAAGTTCTGTCTTTGAGTCCTTGAATCTTTGGATCTAACAAAAGTATCCTTCAGATAAAGAGCTTCCCAGACAAGAAAAATATAAAAGAGTTCATCACCACCAAACCAGTATATGAACCATTAAATGGTCTTCTTTAAGAAGAAAAAAAAAGGTAAAAATATTAACAATAAAATGGCAAGAAGAACATGTATATTGGCAATTAAATCTAAAAAATGAAATAAAGGAACAAGCAGAACAGAAACAGACTCATAGATACAGAGAACATTTTGGTGGGTGCCAGCAAGGAGGAATACTGGGGGGATATGAGAAAAAGATGCATGGATCAAGAAATATAAATTGGTAGTTACAGAATAGTCATGGGAATGTAAACTACAGCATAGGGATTATAGTCAGTAATATTCTAATAACCATGCATGGTGTCAGATGGGTGTGAGATTTATCTTGATGATCACGTATTAAGTTAAGAATGTCTACTCACCGAGGTGTAAAACTGAAAGTAATAATGTATATCAACTGTAATTGAAAAAGAAGAAGAAGAAGAAAAAAAGACATTCTCATCTTTGTATCCCTTGCCCCAAAGTTATTTCCACATATCTAGGTATTTCCCAGGTTTCAAAGTTGCTTTGTCAGGTTTGTTAGTTTGTTGGAGGTTGATAGAGCTAGATGGGAAGCCCAGAAGTAGGTACAATGCTGACTTTTTTTTAACCTCCATGTTCTAAGCACAGGACCTATAACATAGAAGACAACAGATACTGGATCAGTTGTATGGCTTTGAACTTTATCTTCATTTTTTCAATAGCTTTCTGCCTTGCATTGCAAATGCTATTTTCACCCTCATCCTGTAACCTACTCAACTTGTTGTTTTCTCAGCAACACTTAGCAATTATGTGCTTACCACCCAAAGCCAAGTAACCTTTCATAATCATATATTTGACCTCCTTTATTTTCATTATCCTCCCCCACCCCCTCCTCTCTGGGAACCACCATACTGTTATCTGTGTCTATGAAGGTTTCTGTTTCTTTTTTTAAGTATATTTTATTGATTATGCTGTTACAGTTGTCCCAATTTCTTCTCCTTTTGCTCCCCTCCACCCAGTACTCACTTTCCCTCCAGCAATTCCACCCCCCTTAGTTGATGTCCATGAGTTGTGCATACAAGTTCTTTGGCTTCACCATTCCCTATATTGTTCTTAACTTCCCCCTGTATATTTTGTACCTGCCAATTATGCTTCTTAATTCCTGCACCTGTTCCCCATATTCTCCCCTTTCTCCCTCCCAGCTAATAACCCTTCAAATAATTCCCATACCTATGATTCTGATTCTATTCTGGTTGTTTGCTTAGTTTGGTTTTATTTTTTTAGGTTCTGTTGATAGTTGTGAGTTTGTTGTCATTTTAATGTTCACTGTTTTGATTCTCTTTATCTAAAACAAGTCCCTTTAGCATTTCATATAATAAGAGCTTGGTGATGATGAACTCCTTTAGCCTTAACCTGAGACCATGAAGAATTTCAAGTCATCCCATGTGGTAAATAAAACTCTTGACCATCAAGAGTCCTTTCTAATTATTGCTCTTTCTCCTATTTTTCCTCAGTTAAGTTCCTTGAAAGAACAGTCTATACTTCTATTTCTTTTTTCTTATCTCCCATCTCTCCTCAATCAATCATAGGTTGGCTCCTGTCCTTGCCTACCATTGACCTTATTTGGCCCAGGGCCATTTATGACACTCATGTTGCTTAATAATGGGCCTTTCTCAGCCCTTAACTTTCTGTTACTCTCCTTGGCATTTGATGTTGTTAATTGATCTCTTCTTTTGAAAACTTTATCCTTCCTTTTTTAACTATGACATCTGGTCTTCTGGTTCTCTTTAAACTTCTCCCACCAATTTTTGTCACTCTTTACTTCTTGTTCTTTTTTCATTCCTTATATGTGCATGCTCCCTAGGACTGTGAACTTGATCCTCTCTTCTTACTCTATACTGTCTTTCTAGGTGATTTAATACAAACCAAATACTTTAAATGTCACCACTGTGCTATTGAATCAGATTTATTTACATTTCTGTCATAGATCACATTGCTGAAATCCAGGCCTATTGGCCACTTCTCTTATATGTCCACTGTCATCTCAATCTTGACATTTTAAAAACCAATTCATCATCTTCCTCTGAACCTGCTTAACCTGATGCATCCCCTTTCTTGGTCAGAGAACCAACAGCTAGTTGGGCATCTCAGTTACGATCTGGTGAGCCATCCTGGATCACTCTCCTTCCTTTTCTTCACACTCAATCAGTCCCTAAATCCTACCAAACAAGTATTTTAAACATTTTCTTGAAGAAACTTCTATTTATCACCCCCACCTTCCTGGGTGACTACACAAAGCTCCCAGATCACTCATTGTCCCTGAGGGTATTCCTCTCCATTTATTTTTCCACCCACTGTGACCTTTTAAAAATAAATTTAATCATTTTTATTCATTTAACAGATGTTTCTTGAGTGCCTATTATGCTCTAGACATTTTTCTAATTGTTGGGAATATAGAATTGAGTAATATAAATGGACTCTTCCCAATGGAACTTACTTTCTAATTTAATGCACGAGGAGTATAAACAATAAATCAGAAATTACATGTCAGTTGGTGGTGATAAGTTCTATGAAAAAAATAATGAAAGGGGGAATAAAAATATCATGGGGCAATGCTGTGTTGTATAGGGCCTCAAGGAAGATACCTCTGAAAGGGGAATTATATCAAAGATATAATGGAAGTAAGGGAGTAGTCTTGTGAATATCTGGAGGTGAGAAGAACATTCCAGACAGAGGGAACAGTATGCTTTCTATGTTTGAAGAACAACTCAGAACCTATTGTGGCTGAGAAGGAGGATGGTTAGGTTGAAGGCAGAGAAATAGTGGGAAGGACAGGAGATATAGGATGTTGTAAGTCATTTTAAGGATGCTGGTTTTGACTGTAAGTCAGATGGGAATGATGAGAGGGTGGAAAGAAGAGAATGGATGACCAATAAGAAGATAAGCACAACAGTTCTGGTGAAAATGGGATGGCAACATGGTCTGAAGGAGAGATTGTGAGGAATTTGTGACAGATTGGATTTGGAGTACTTAGAAAGAGAGGAGTCAAGGTTTATTTCAAGGCTTTTTTTTTTTTTTTTTTAATATAATTGGAAGGATGGAGTTGCTACCTATATGTAAAAGATGGCAGAAGGTTTGGATAGTGGGAAGGGAGGGGCCATTGAGAGTGATGGGAGACACAACAGTTCTATCTAATGAATAGAAATAAACATATGGAGCTGCCAAAATAACAAAGAGTCATGTCCCAAATAAAAGAACAGGCCAAATTCCAGAAAAAATAACAAAACATAATGGAGACATAGACTCTACCAGATGCAGAGTTCAAAACACTATTATAAGGTTGTTCAATGAGATTAGGGGAAGAGTCGATGAACTTAGTGAACACACCAAAGAGATGGGAAACATAAAAACAGAACTATAAAACATTAAAAAGAACCAGTCATAAATGAAGAATACATTAACTGAAATGAAAATACATTTTAGGGAATAAACAGTACAATAAATGAAGCTAAGGATGAAAATAGACATTTGGAAGATAAGGAAACAGAAAACACTAAACAGAACAGTAAACAAATAAACAAATTTAAAAAACCCCACCAGAATCCAAAAAAATGAAGACAATATAAGGAGCCTCTAGAACTTTTAGTGTACTAACATGCGCATCATGGAGAGAGGGGACAGAAGGAGAAGAAATACAGCAAGAAATTGAAACATTACGTGAAAAAATAATGATGGAAAACTTCCTTAACCTGGTGAAAAAATAGACACACAGATCTGGTAAGTGCAGAGTCCCAAACAAGATGAACCCAAACAGGCCAACACCAAGACACATCATAATTAAAATAAAAAAGGTTAAAGATAAAGAGAGAATCTTAAAAGTAGCAAGAGAAGGAGCAGTTAGTTTTCTACAAGGGAACTCCCAGAAGACTGTCAGCTGATTTCTCAAAAGAATTTTTGAAGTCCAGAAAAGATTGGCAAGAAATATTCAGAGATGAAAACCAAGCACCTATAACCAAGATTACGCTATCCAGCAAAGCTATCACACTTACAATTGAAGGACACGTGAAAAGCTTTCCAGATAAGAATAAACTAAAGAAGTCATCACCACCAAACTAGTGCTGTATGAAATCTTAAAGGTTCTTCTTTGAGAAGAAGAAAATAAAAATATGAACAATAAAATGGCAATAAATACATATATGCACGTTTATCAACAATTGAGTCTATGAAACAAAATAAATGAACAAGAACAGAAATAGACTCATAGATACAGAGAACATTTTGACAGTTGCCAGAAGAAGGGGGCAGTTGGGGAGATGAGTGAAAAAGGTGAAGGAATTAAGATATACAATTTGTTATTATAGGATAGTCATGGGGATGTAAAATATGATATCAAAAATATAGTTAATAATATTCCGATAACTGTGCATGGTGTCAGATGTGTGTGAGATTTATCTGGATGATCATTTATTAAGTTATATAATATCTAATCACTAGGGAGGTGTATACCTAAAAATAATATACTAATTTATTTCAATAATATAATGTAATCGAGGAGTAAAACATGATTATAAAAAAATATGGTTTGGATAGGGAGGTCTTAACCCAAACAAGGATGTGGAATAGGTGTTGATTTTGCAAGTGTGGACTTCCGGGAGGAATTATGGCTGAAAATGTCACTCTCTGCTGGAAGCACTCTCATGGCTCCTATTTGCTCTAATGCCAGAGTTTACCCTGGCAGAGGTAGGAAGAGACTCATTTGAGGTGATTATTGATAGATACATATTTAGTGTCATTTTTTAAAGACTATTTTTCTCTTTTTTTTTTCTTTCTTTCTTTCTCTTTTTCTTCTTGTTCTGCTCAAAGCAAGCCCTTTAATATTTGTTGCAGTACTGGTTTGATGTTAACAAACTTCTTTAGCTTTTTCTTGTCTGGGAAGCTCCTATTGCTTATTCAATTTTAAGTAATAGCCTTGCTGTGTAATAGCCTTTGTTGTGTGTCCTTGCTTTTCACCACCTTGATTATTTTATGACACACCCTTCTGGCCTGAAATATTTCTGGTGAGAAATCAGTGACCCTCTAATTGATGTTCCCTTATAAGTAATTACCAGCTTTTCTCTTGTGGCTTTTACAAGTTTCTCCTTGTCTTTAAGCCTTGTCATTATAATTATGATGTGCCTTGGTGTAGGCCTCTTTGGGTCCTACTTCTTTGGGACCCTCTAAGCTTCCTGGACTCATGTGTATTTTTTCCTCATCTTATTAGAGAACATTTTGCTCATTATTTCTCCAAATAGGTTCTTGATCCCTTGCTTTCTCTCTTTTCCTTCTATGATGGAGATGTTGTTCCACTTCATGTTGTTCAGAATGTTTCTTAAACACTCCTCATTTTTTAAAATAAATATTTTTTTCCTTTTGTTGCTGTGTGTTGGTTTTTGTTTTCTACCTTGTCTTTCAAATCACTGATTCAATCCTCTGCTCCATTTAACATACTTCTTATTTCTTCCAGTGTATTATTTATTTCAGATATTGCATTCTGACTTGTCTTTTTCACAGGTTCTATGTCTTTTTTATGCTGTTAAGTATCCTTATAATCATTATTCTAAACTCTATCTGAAAAATTGCTTATCTCCATTTCATGTAATTCTTTTTCTGGAGAATTCTCTTGTTCTTTCATTTGAGATCTGTTTCTATGTCTTCCCATTTTGGCTTTTTCTTTGTATTCTTTACCTTAGGTGTCAAACTGTTAAACTGATCAGTCATTAAACTAATCAGGCTGTGATCAGGAGCCAGGTGTAATCACACAGGGTGGGGCTATTGCTTCCCCTCAGGGTGATGCCACTTGGAATGGATTGCTCTGCCTGAGAAAGATGGCTTCTGCAATATGGGGAATGAATCATCACAGGTATTTTGGGGGTTGTTCCTTCAGTTCTCTCTCCAGAGCCACCTTCCCAGACTCTACTGAAGTGTCTCTAGTCCACTTTCTCCTTCCTCTGCTGGAGCCTGGGGTAAGTAGTTGCAAACAAAATTTTGTACTTTGGTTCTTTATGAGGCTCTGTATGTCTCCAGACATCTCTCCTTTGCAGACAGAAACTGCTGCTTTTCACAGTTGGATGTTATTTGGGTTCCATCTGGCTCTGGTGCTGTAGGCTAGGGAGCCAAGCTTGGGGTTTAGATTCTGCACTTCTTAGGGGGAACCCTTTGGCTGCTGAAATATCTCTCCCAAAGTTAGTTGCTACCTGTGGGAGTCCATCCAGCTGTCTTGTGCTTCCTCCACACTCTCTACCAATATTGCAGTGAAGTGGTTTCTTCTGTCTGTCGTTGAACTCAGACACTACTTTTTCATCTATAAACCTGTGGGTAGTGGTATTTTGGATGGATTGTATGAAATTGCCTTGTTGGGTGCATCACCAAGACTGAAGTCTTCACCTTATTCCAGCAGGCAGCATTAGGTGATGGTCTCAGCCTACATCTTGACTTTGGTGTTCAGCAGAGCTTCATAATCCTAGGTGCGGCACTGCCCCTCTGCCAGGCCTGGGTCATCTGACTCCAGGTGCATCAGGATTTCATTGAGCTGTTCTATCTTCATGACATAGAATGCCCCATCTCCTTCAGGCAGTTTTCCAAACTGGCATTCATATTTCTCATCATGTCCAGGTCGATCTCCAAGGACTAGACCATATGTCTCAGCTCTGAGTATCATCTCATCTGCTCATATATCAGCAGTCTGTGAGGTGTTTACTGTGGTGCACTCCTTAATCTGTTGGGACTCAGTTTCTGAACCAGCTCATCATACTAGGCCTAGATTTCTATCATGATCTTGTTGAGGTCCTGATATTTGGGGGCATCTAACCCAGAGTGGTCATTCTGGTTTTATAGATCATTTACTTCCCCTTCATTGTTATACACAGTACAGGGTCATTATGTGTAAAATGAAGAGCAGTTCTTCCTTGAGAGCTTCAATTTCTATCTCCAGATGCAACCAAGTGATATTGGTGTCATCAATGATCTTTTGGAGCCTACTGATGTCACCCTCCATGGACTGGTGCATGACCAATTCCATCTCATACTTGAGTCTGAAGTCATCAGCGGCAGTATTGGCATTGTCAATGTGTTGAACAAAGGGGGCTTTGTCCACAGAACTTGCAAGGATCTGAGGTCTCATATCCTTGATGATCTTGAAATAATGCCCCAGTCCGTGACCTCTTCTCTAGGTGTTCTTGGACTTTGCTCTCCAGTCTTCAATATCAGCCTGTAGGCTTCTCATCATCTCCAGGAAAGAGGCCAGGCACTTATTCAGGCACTACATAGTTTCCTTCTCACTCTGGATACTCCCTATTTCTGTCAGACCCTGGCTAGTCCTGCAGCCAGGCAATCAGATCCCTAGTCACTGTGCATGTTGGTGGAGTAGAGATATGGGAGTCTGAGCTTACAGCACCTGCATAGACACTGGCCATGCTGCTGGTGGGCTGAGAAAGGTGGCTGATGACTGCACAGAGTCCAGGATCCAGTAGTTTGTGGAAAATCTGGAATGGATGCTAAGGCTTGTGCTATGCAAAGAGAAATAGGAGAAGCTAAGGCTCAGTTCAAGCCTTAATCCAAGTATTTTTTGAAACAGCGTAGGTTTCATATAGCCTGTCTCATCCTGCCTTATATATACTCATAGTTGTCACAACGCTGGTCCTGATTTTTCTCCTGGAAACTGTGATTACTGCAGAAATGGTGCAGTGGCTCCCAACCTAATTCTTTGGACTCCTTGTTGGGGTGGGGGTGGGGGGGATTGAAATAAGGCTCTGAGAGCTCCTGCCAATGTCTCAAATAGCCCAACAGAAGTCATAACATGGATTCCCAGCTTATCTAAAAAATCAAGTTTTTCTAGTTTAGCTGAGACCATGTCAATCCATTACGCTAACAGTGGCTACCTATCTCACGCTACTCAACACAGAATTAATTCATTCTTTCTCTGTGCTTTCAGAACACATTGTAATAGCTCTACTTATTACTTGTTTTGTTCTGCCTCATGTTTTGATAATATTCTTTCTTGCCGGCCTCCACCACCAGACTGAGCAGGATTGAATCTGGTCTGCATATGTAACTCCAGCCCATAATGCTAAAGCTGGCCACTACAAGCAAGGGCCAAAAAAAATGTGATTGACTATAGAAGAAAATATATTTAGGGGCCAAGTCTGATACTCAATTTGATCCTGGCCTAGTATTACTGTGCCAATACCTCCATCCTGGGCTCCATTTCCCCTTGGTATCTTCTCAGTACCGATAGTGAGAAACACCACTACCAGTCAAGGTAGCTATGCTCTCCTCCTTTCATGAACACACAAAATTACAACTAAATTCTTGAAAGAAGGAAATCATCAAGATCAGAGCAGAATTAAATAACTTCAACACTAAATCTACAATTTGAAGAATCAACAAGTCCAAGAGCTGGTTCTTTGAAAAAATAAACAAAATTGACAAACTCTTAACCAGACTCATCAAGAAAAAGAGAGAGGGAACACAAATAAACAGAATCAGAAATGACAGAGGAGAAATCACAACTGATATTTCAGAAATACAAAGGATTGTAAGAAATTACTACTAACAACTATATGACAAGAAATATGACAACCTGGGTGAAATGAACACATTTCCAGAAATGTATAATCTACCAAAACTGAATCCAGAAGAAGCAGAATTCCTGAAGAGACCAATAACAACTAGTGAGATTGAAGAAGTAATCCAAAATCTCCCAAAGCATAAGAGCCCCAGACCCAAGAGGATACACAGGTGAATTCTACAAAATATTTAAAGAAGAACTAACTCCTATCCTTCTCAACCTATTCCAAAGAATATAAGGAGAGGGAAGACTCCCAAACTCTTTCTATGAGACCAATATAATTCTAATTCCAAAACCAGGTCAAGACACAACTAAGAAAGAAAAGTATAGGCCAATATCTCTGATGAACATAGATGCTAAGATTCTCAACAAAATATTGGTCAACTGGATTCATCAGTACATTACAAATATCATACAACATGATCAAGTGGGTTTCATCCCAGGGATGCAAGGATGGTAGGTACAACATTCACAGATCAATAAATGTAATATACCACATCAACAAATTGAAAGACAAAAAACATATGATCATATCAATAGATGCTGAAAATGCATTTGATAAAATACAGCAACCATTTCTGATAAAAACACTCAGAAAAATGGCAATAGAGTGAGCATACATACCTCAACAAAATAAAGGCCATATATGAGAAACCTGAAGCCAACATTATACTCTATGGGCAAAAACTAAAAGCTTTCTCCCTAAGATTAGGAACAAGACAAGACTGCCAACTTTCGCCACTTCTGTTCAATATTATTTTGGAAGTTCTAGCCATAGCTATCAGATAAGAAAAAGAAATCAAAGGTATCCAAATTGGAAAGGAGGAAGTCAAACTGTCATTATTTTCAGATGGTATGATAATGTACATACAAAATTTGATAAGCTTCATCAAAAACTTACTTGACCTAATAAGCAAATTTAGCAAAATAGCTGGATATAAAGTGAATGTACAGAAATCAAAAGTGTTTTTGTATATCAATAATGAAACATCAGAGATAGAAGCTAGAAAACAAATCCCATTTACCATAGTAACAAGATCAATAAAGTACTTAGGAATAAACCTAATCAAGGAGGTAAAAGATCTGTACTCAGAAAACTACAGAACATGGAAGAAAGAAATCAAGGAAGATACAAATAAATGGAAGCATATACCATATTCATGGATGGGAAGAATTAACATCATTAAAATGTCCATACTACCCAAGGCAATCTACAGATTCAATGCAATCCCAATTAAAATACCAATGACAGACTTCACAGAGATAGAAAATTTACTTCAAAAATTTATATGGAGCCAAAACACTCATGAATAGCCACAGCCATCTTGAGAAAGGAGAACAAGGTAAGAGGAATCACAATACTGGACATCAAACTATACTACAAGGCTACTGTAATAACAACAGTCTGGTACTGGCATAAGAATAGACATCTAGATCAATGGAAAAAAATAGAGAACCCAGAAATTAACGCAGGACTCTATGGTCAGTTAACATTCAACAAAGAGGGAAGGAACATAAAATGGAGTAAAAACAATCCCTTCAACAAGTTGGAAGAATTGAACAGCAACATGCCAAAAAGTAAAACTAGACCACCAACTTACACCATACACCAGAATAAACTCAAGATGGATAAAGGATTTAAACATAAGCAATACCACCATAAAGGTTCTGGAGAAAAATATAGGCAGTAAAATTTTAGATATTCTATGCAGAAATATGTTTACTGATACTTCACCAAGGGCAAAGGAAATAAAGGACAAATCAACAAATGGGACTATATCAAATTGAAAAGTTTCTGTTCAGCTGAAGAAGACACCAGCAAAATTCAAAAAGAACCAACTATATGGGAAAATATATTTACCAATGATACCTCAGACAAGGGTTTGATATTCAAAATATGTAAAGAACTAATGTGACTCAACACCAGGGAGACAGACAGCCCAATTAAAAAATGGGCAAAGGACCTGAACAGACAACTTGGTCAGGGAGACATACAAAGGGCCCAAAATGAAAGAATGCTCAACATCACTAGTCATCAGAGAGTTGCAAATTAAAACCACAATAAGATATCACCTCACACCTGTCAGAATAGCAATCATCAACAAATGAACACACAACAAGTGTTGGCAAGGATGTAGGGCGAAGGGAACCCTGGTGCACTGTTGGTGGGAATGCAGGCCGGTGCAGCCACTATGGAAAACAGAATGGGGTTTCCTTAAAAAACTAAAAGTGGAAGTGCCTTTTGATCCAGTAATTCCACTACTAGGACTATACCCAAAGAACCCTGAAACACCAATTGATAAGAACCTATGTGCCCCTATGTTCATAGCAGTGCTATTTACAATAGCCAAATGCTGGAAACAGCCTAAGTGCCCATTAGTGGATGATTGGATCAAAAAAATGCTACATTTACACAATGGACTACTACACAGCAGAAAGAAAGAAGGAACTCCTACCCTTTGCAACAACCTGGATGGAACTAGAGAATATTATGCTTAGTGGAATAAGCCAGTCAGTGAAAGACAAATACCATATGATCTCACCCATTACAGGACAATAATGAACAAAACAAACAAATAAGCAAAACAGAAACAGGTACAAGGATAGAATGAATAGACCTTCAGTGGGCAGAGGGGAGGGGGGAGGAGGAGGCAAAGAAAGGAGCAGTTTAGTCAAGGAACTAGCATGAAAGAACCACGAACATGGACAACAAGTGAGATTGACTTTGTAGGGGAGTAGGTGGGTGGGGAATGGTGCAGAGGGAAGGAAAAAGGGGATGGGTGTAGTACAACAACAATAAAATTAAATTTAAGAAAATGAGTAAGTTATCAAAAAACTCCCAACAAACAAAAGTCCTGGCCTAGATGACTTCACAGATGAATTTTACCAAACTTAATAAAAAATCTTAACAATTATCCTGTTCAAACTACTGTAAAAATCAAGAAGAGGGAACACTCCCAAGCTCATTTTATGAGGCCAGCGTTATACTGATTCCAAAACCAGAAAAACACATTGCAAATTTAAAAGAAAATTATAGGTCATTATCCCTTATGAATATAGATGCAAAAATTCTCAATAGTATATAAGTAAACCAATTTTAGTAATATATTGAAAAGATCAGCCCTGGCTGGTTTGGCTGAATGGGTTGAATGCAGGCCTGTGAACCAAAAGGTCACTGGTTCAAATCTCAATCAGGACACATGTCTGGTTGTGTGACAGGTCCCCATTTGGGAGCATGAAAGAGGCAACTGATGGGTGTTTCTTTCTCTCTCTTTGTTCCCCTCTCTAAAATTAATTAATGAATTAATTAATTAAATAAAAAGATCACACACCATGATAAAGTGGGGCTTATTCACTAAATGCAAGATTATTTCAATATTTGCAAATCAAGTAATGTGATAAATTACCTACACATAAAAATTGTATGAGCATATCAAAATGCAGAAGAAACATTTGAAAAAATTCAGCATCCATTTATAATAACAACTCTCAGGAAAGTGGGAATAGTGGGAACACATCTCAACATAATAAAGGCCATATATGACAAACACCCATGTAACATTTTATTCGATAGTGAAAAGCTAAAACAATTTTACCTAATATTAGGAATAATACAATAATGCTGTTTTACCACTATTATTAACATAGTATTGGGAGTCCTAGGCATAGCAATTTGATGAAAAGAAGAAAAAAAAGATACTGAAATTGTCAAAAAAGAAGTAACTGTCATTATTCGCAGATGACATATTATACATATAGAATCCTACATATTCCACCAAAAAACTATTAGAATTATTAAATAAATTCAGTAAAGTTGCAAGACATAAAATTAATATTTAGATATTGGTTGCATTTTTATATGTCAATACTGAACAATTGGAAAGCAAAATTAAGCAGAGACCTGGGAACCAGTGTGACCTGGACAGAGGAACTGAATAAGTTTCAGTTCCTGGACAGAGGAGACTGTGGGAGTGTCTGGCCGCCCTAGCCAGCAACCCACTCCAGCACATGCTGGCAGATTGGCATACCTGGCAAGGCATATGAGGCCTGCCCGGACTGACATCAGAGTGTTTGGCCCCACTCTCCAAGGCACAGCACTTGCTGGTGGGAGAACCCCAGGAAGTGGTTTTGGGCCCAAATGGGAGCTTAATGGAGGTCAGTGGGGCAGGGGTGGGGGCTGTGCCTGGGAACGCCCAGGTCCTGAGATAAACAGACTCTGTAGTGCTTGGGTTTTGCCCCCAGGGTGCCTGTGTTGGCAGGAGCACTCCTGCAACTACAGTGGTAATGGGACCAAATGGAAACCCAGTGGTTGAGGGCTGCATGGGGCTGCACACTCCAGCCCAAGCCTCTGCCTACCTGGCAGCAACCCACCCACCACTGACCCTCACAGAAACAGACAGCATGTTGTTCGGGTCCACCTTACAAGATATCTGTACTGAAGGTAGTGACTCAGCAAGGGCAGCGGTAGAAGAGGCCCAAATGGGAGTCCAGCTAGTGGGGGCAATGCAGTGCAGCATGAGATCTGCCAGCAGCCCGAGCTTTGCCAGCAGCCCACCCACCAGCCATCACAGAAACAGACAGTATATTGCTCCAACCCTATTCCTCCTTTCCCCCCTGCAAGGCACCTGCACCTGCTGGGGCACCCTGGGCAGTGGCAACAGTAGCAGGCCCAAACAGAAGCTCAGAGGCAGGGGCTATGCCTGGCAACCCACCTGCCTTGACAAAGAGACTGCATACTGCTCTGGCCCTGCTTCTTTTCCCCCTGCAAGGAGCCTGCACCAGCTGGAGCACCCCAGGTAGTGGTAACAGTAGCAGGCCCAAACGAAAGCTCAGAGGGCAGGGGCTACACCCAGCAACCCACCTGCCCTGACAGAACAAGACTGCATAGTACTTGGGCTCCATCCTGCAAGGCACCTGCACTCCCAGCAGAGGTAGCAGGCCCAAACAGGAGTCCAGCAGGTGGAGGGCTGTGTGCTCCAGCCTGAGTTCTGCCAACATGTAGGGGATCCCCATCCCATGGAGCCCCCCGATCATGGATTGAACAAACTGACATATACTCGAAGTTCCTCGGAAGAGAAGAGGTGGCCACTCTGTCTAGTGGGGGGTGTGCTCTGTACCCTTTCCCAACATAGCTTTTATGTGGAAAAAATGGGGCAGGTGCTTTCAATAAAACAGTCAGTGTTTAGGGAGGCTCAGCTATGAAACATAGAAAGCAGTATCTGGTCAAGGATGGTCAGACTTGCTGGTGCCAGAGCACATAGCTCAGGAGTTCATTCTGTGCCTTAACTCAAACATCCATTAATTAGGATTAGAACATACATAAAACAGCTTGCTTCAAGGTATACATTGCAATTCTAGGCCTGATGCCTGATTTTCCATGGAAA